>CAUYQU010071087.1:0-10919 GCA_963574635.1 Cheracebus regulus | reverse complement strand
TGTTTCTTTCTTTCTCCTTTTGTCTCTTTTTCTAAAATCTCTTCCTCTTTCTTTCTTTCATTTTTTTCTTTCTTTTGCAGTTTCTTTCTTTCTCCTTTTCTCTTTTTCTAAAATCTCTTCCTCTTTCTCTTTCATTTTTTCTTTCTCCTTTTCTCTCTTTTTCTAAAATCTCTTCCTCTTCCTTTCTCTCTTTCATTCTTTTTATTCTAAAAAAAAAAAAAAAAATATGTAGATGAGGAAAAGAACACATCACAGGTGATGCTTTTATGTAATTTTTTTTTTTTTTGAGATAGAGGTTCGTTCTATCATTCAGGCTGGAGTGCAATGGCGAGATCTTGGTTCACTGCAACCTCCGCCTCCCGGGTTCAAGCGATTCTCCAACCTCAGCCTCCCGAGTAGCTGGGATTACAGGCATTTGCCATCACACCCGGCTAATTTTTGTGTTTTTAGTAGAGACGAGGTTTCACCGTGTTGGTCAGGCTGGTCTCAAACTCCTGACCTCAGGTGATCCACCCAGCTTGGCCTCCCAAAGTGCTGGGGTTACAGGCATGAGCCACCGTGCCCGGCCCTTTTATGTAAAATTCAAAGCAATGCGAAACGATATGATGCCTGTTCAAGGACACATGGGTAGTAATGTTAATACTATACATAAATTAAGGAGCCTGAGCAGCCTGATTCACTATGTCTTCACAGCTGGGTTGGGGGCAGGGTCGATAAAACCAGTGAGGACAGGGGAAAACAGAACTGAAGAGTTCTGTTTCATAAATGGGATGATGGATACACAGGGCTCATTATACCTGATATATTATTGGATATTGGGTATAAATCTATACTTCTATGTAGATATGTTATTTCTCTTTCATTCTCGGCTGGACCCTTATTGACCTAGCTATAGAATTATATCAATCACAAGACTTACATTTGCTCCTGTATGTGTACCTTCCTCTATGGCTGCTTTTCTCACAGAAGCACTAAATCTAACAAACCACCACCACGACCACGACCACAACCACAGCCATGGAAAGGAGACTTACAGCAGCCTTTCCACCTGGGCCCCGGACAGGTAATATGCCCCACAGTTCTCCAGGGAATTTTTTCTTAGCATGAGAGTCTTCAGATGTCTGTTACCTTGAAGATTATTGCCGAGATAAGTCCAAACTCTAGGGGTGGCCAAGCAGTCCTCCAACCTGTGGAAGCCAGATACAAAGGCTGAGCCTCGGCTCCGGGGAAAAAGGTTCTCACAGAGCCTCCCGGACCCTACCATCTCCCATCTCTGCACGGCAGAGACTCGGGGGGTTATTTCCAACTTTCCGGCCAGTGCACCTGCATCAAGCTCAGGAGCTTCCTGCCCAATTATCAGCAGAAAACAACACACTCTTGGGGCTGTAATCAACTGGATTACAGTAACAGCTGAGCTCTAACTGTCTCCATTCAGTTCCTTGAAATACAAATTTCAAAAAAAGCTGGCAAATGATAATAATGTTTATTTATGGAGTCCATTGTAATATTTTCATTGATGTGTACATTGTAGAAAGAATCAAGCTAATTAATATATCCATCATCTCACCAACTTGATTTTTTGAAGTGAGAATATTAATAATTTACTCCTTTAGCAACTTTGAAATAAACAATGCATTATGATTAGTCATAGTCACCCTGCTGTGCAATAGAGCTCAAGGCTGATTTCTCCTGTCTAACTGACACTTTGTGCATTTATCTGCCACTCATCATCAAGGTGAAAAACTGAAACCCAGTGGTGTTAGAGAACTTTTCCTGAGTCCCACAGCCCCTGTCTTCTGAGGCTGGATTCTGGCCTCAAGGTGGGCTGTTTATATAAAGACATTCAGTGAAGCATTGTGCTTACCACCGCCAGGTTCCAGCCACCTGAACTTTCTGTTCTGTGTAAGTAAGGGAATGAAACGCAGAGATTATCTGTAAGCTGCATTCAGCTCTGACGAATGTAAACGAGCAGCGTTGGCAGATGAAAACAAAACGAGAGGTCATACAAATTCTGTTGAGAGACCATTCACACACAGAAAGGCTGGAAAGTGGGGTCTGAACTAAAGGTAGAACTGCGATTCGATCCAGCAATCTCACTACTGGGTATCTACACAAAGGAAAAGAAATCCTTAGATGAAAAAGACCTGCATAAGCATATTTATAGCAGGACAATTCACAAGTGCGAAGATAGGGAACCCACCTAAGTACCCATTGACCGAAGAGTGGATAAGGTCTATATACACCATGGAATACTACACAGCCATAAAAAAGGAATGAAATGGGCTGGGCATGGTGGCTCATGCCTGCAATCTCAGCACTTTGGGAGGCTGAGGCAGGAGAATTGCTTGAACTCAGGAGGCAGAGGTTGTCGTGAGCTGAGATCCCACCATTGCCCTCCAGCCTGGGCAACAAAAGCAAAAAACTCTGCCTCAAAAAAAAAAAAAAAAAAAATGAAATGAAATGATGTCTCTTGCAGCAACTTGGATGGAGCTGGAAGCCATTATTCTAAGTGAAATAATTCACGGATGGAACGCCAAACATCATATGTTCTCACTTAGAGATGGGAGCTAAGCTACAATGATGCAAAGGCATAAGAATGATATAATAGGCTCTGGAGACTTGTGGTTGGGGTGACTCGGGTGATGAGTGCACTAAACTCTTAGAAACCACCACTAAGGAACTTATCCATGTAACCAAAAACCACCTGTACCCTAAAACCTATTAAGATAAACAATCCAAAAAAACGGGAGTCTGAGTAGGTGCATGGCGATAAATGTCTAACCACTGACGTTCTGGAGAAGGAAGTCCTGACGTGCAGTGTTCGCCACTCCCTGTGGGGTAGATGCCTCCACCATGGCTGGTGTTGAGCTCACAGTGTGAGGTCACTGCACGAGGAGCTGGGAGGAGGAGCTGTGACATCGTGTTTCCATCAGCTGGCTGTGGCAGGCAACAGCAGCCCCCAGGGCACTACTCAGGAGCTGGCAAGCTGGGGCTTGTGGGCCTCCTTTGGAGTGCCAGCTGGTTTTCTATAGCATACCAACTAAGACTGTTTTAGAAAAAAAGCACTACATGTGTATTTTTTGCTCTGTTGCCCAGGCTGGAGTGCAATGGTGTGATCTCGGCTCACTGCAACCTCCTGAGTTAAAGCAATTCTCCTGCCTCAGCCTCCTGAGGAGCTGGGATTACAGGCGCATGCCACCATGCCCGGCTAAGTTTTGTATTTTTAGTAGAGACGGGGGTTTCACCATGTTAACCAGGCTGGTCTAAAACTCTCGACCTCAGGTGATCCACCTGCTTTGGCCTCCCAAAAGGCTAAGATTACATGTGTGAGCCACCGTGTCTGGTCCCCGCCACAATTTTTAAATGGTTAAAAAAATCATTGAAAGAATACTATTTTGTGACATATGAAAATTATGTTAAATTCACATTTCAGTGTTCATAAAGTTTTATTGGAACACAGCTGTAACTATTTAATTACATATGAGCTCTGGCAGTCTTGGCACTACAGTGGTAGATTATACATTCTAAAAGAACTCAGATGGATACAACTGTGTTCCAATAAAACTTTATGAACACTGAAACATGAATTTAATATCATTTTCATGTCATAAAATATTCTTTTAATGATGATTTTTGACCATTAAATTTTTTTGGGGGGGGCGCATACACAGTGGCTCACGCCTGTAATCCTAGCCCTTAATAATACATTGTATATTCTAAAATAACTAAAAGTATAAATCGATTGTTTGTAACACAAAGGATAAATGCTTGAAGGGCTAGATCCCCCATTCTCCAAGATAGGATTATTTCACATTACATGTCTGCGCCAATACATCTCATAAATGCATACAGCTACTATATACCCACAAAAATTGAAATAAACAATTAGAAAACATCCAGCTCTTGCAATCCGGCAGGAGCTGCTCCAGTTCACTGCCGGAGCTCAGGTTTCCTCGTTTCAGACAGGTCCAGAGCATGGTCAAATTGTACTTTTAAAGTCAAACAAAGCCGACGGCAGACCAAAGGAAAGGAGAGAGGGAAACTGAGCCTCTCATCACCGCCCCTGAAAAGACCATCCGAGTACCCTGGTTCCCACTCGATCCCCATCTCAAATCTCACCTGAGACCCTGCAGACGGCACCGTGGTGACCTCAGCGCTGTGCAGAGAAGCTTCATGGCCTTCCACTCCACTTCCACATGCTGTATTTCCAAGTATCTCAGGTGCTCGTTCCCCATCAAAACGCTGATTAAGTCCTTGTTCAACATGGTGCGATTCACACGCCGTAAGCTGGAGAGGGAAGAGCATCTCCTTGTAATAGGGTCCCATCCACAGTCATGGAATTCTGTGGCCTCACAAACGGGGCTCCCAGAAGCTACAGCTGCATGTGAGACAGGCACCGTCCCACCCTCAGGGGGTTTACAACTGAGTTCGGGCCATTGAAGAGTGACATAAACGTGTGATTATTTGGGTCCTATCATGGGAAAACTGTAAGTCAGAATGAATGACTAACAGGATAGGAAATGTATCAGGCTGAGGTCTATGAGGTCTTTCCTCAAGCAAAGGGAAGGTCATCCTATTTCTGAAGGATTCAGAGGAATTGTTTTCCCCACACTATCCTAAAATCATGCTGTTTCTGTTTTAAAATTTTTATTTATATTTCTTTAATAACAAAGCTCAGCTTTCTTTATTTTCTTGTTAGATGGAGTCTCGCTGTGTTGCCCAGGCTAGAGTGTAATGGCATGATCTCGGCTCGCTGCAACCTGCACCTCCCCAGCTCAAGCGATTGTCCTGCCACAGCCTGCCAAGTAGCTGGGATTACAAGCTAATTTTTGTATAGTGTGGGGAAAAAATTCCTCTGACTCCTTCAGAAATGGAAGGAAACAGACGCTCTCCACAGAATTCCTTCCAGTGGGATTTGTGTCATACTCACAGTAGCGTTTGTAGTTTGCACTGAGGGTGCTTCAGGGCGGCAGCAAGAGCCTTCAGAAAAGAAGGCTGCAAAACGCTGCTGCTCAGAGTCAGGACTTCCAGCTTATCGTTCACGGCAAACACAGAGCATAAGTCTTGCCACCAGCGAAGGAGCTCATTGCCCTCTGGTGCTCTACACGGACGAGAGAAGAGAACACCTCGTTGTTAAACCAGAGAAAACTGACCAGGAAACCCGGGGCTGGTGCTCTCAACCCTGGTTAGGGCCATAGGTCTCTGGTGACTCTAAGATGTCCTCATTTAAATGAAACACTCAGAAAAACCATCACAAGATTTTCCATGTCATTCCAGGAAGGCACATGGCCTCAAGTAAGAGCCCTGTATTTTCCCATGACTTGGAAAACAGGAAGTTGCTTTTATTTTTAATTTATATATATTTTTTGAGACGGGGTCACTCTGCCACCCAGGCTGGAGTGCAGTAGTGTGAACACAACTCACTGCTGCTTCTGCCTTCCGGGTTCAAGCAATTCTCCAGCCTCAGCCTCCCGAGTACCTGGGATTACAGGTGCCCTGGCAGGCTGGTAACATGCCTAGCTAATTTTTGTATTTTTAGTAGAGATGGGATTTCACTATGTTGGCCAGCCTGGTCTTGAACGCCTGGCCTCAAGTGATCCGCCTGCCTCGGCCTCTCAAAGATTACAGGTGTGAGCCACCACGTCCAGTCGGTTTCTTTTAATTCAAGATGGAAAAGATGTTTTTACTTAAGGAAAAAAATGCTCTAGAGGTGTGCTGCCTGATGTAGCTACTAGCTGCATGTAGCTATTTACATTTAAATTCATTAAAATTAAATCAAACTCAAACATTCATTCACTCGGTCACAGCAGCCACATTCCAAGAGCTCAGTGATTGCATGTAGCCAGTGGTTCCCACATTGGACAGGACGGACACAGGATGTTTCCATCATCACATTAAGTTCCACGGGATAGCACTTTCCTTGGGACCAAAAGCTTCTGATACACAAAGGTCGGAGGGAGGCTGGGCACGGTGGCTCCCACGTAATTCCAGTGCTTTGGGAGGCCAAGGTGGGAAGATTGCGTGGGGCCAGGAGTTCGAGATTAGCCTTGGCGGTGTAGGGAAACTTCTCCCCTACAAAAAAAAAAAAAAAATTTAGCCAGGCATGGTAATGCACATCTGTGATTCCAGATACTTGGGAGGCTGAGGTGGGAGAATCATTTGAGGCCAGGAGGTTGAGGTTGCAGTGAGTCATGATTGTACCACTGCAGTCTTGGGTGACAGAAAGAGATCCTGTGTCAGAAAAAAAAAAAAAGTAGGAGGGATAGATGAAGCAAGGTTTCGTGTATATTTCATGCAGGACTGAGGCAAGGAGGGTGAACAGCATGTCTCACTTTGCCCAGGATTCTCCCAGGGTTAGCGAGGAAAGTCCTATATCCCGGGAACACCTTCAGTCCTGGGAGTAAAACTGAAAGTCCTGGATCCAAGAAATGTCCTTAATCCTAAACAAACTGGGACAGCTGTTCACTGTAGAGACATGTTTGTCTCAAAACAGAAGTACTGGCGGGGCGTGCTGGTTCAGACTTGTAATCCCAGCACTTTGGGAGGCCGAGGTGGGTGGATCACGAGGTCAGGAGATCGAAACCATCCTGGCCAACACGGAGAAACACAGTCTCTACTAAAATATAAAAAATCAGCCAGGCGTGGTGGCATGCACCTGTAATCCCAGCTGCTTGGGAGGCTGAGGCATGGGAATTGCTTGAACCTGGGAGGCGGAGGTTGCAGTGTGCCGAGGTCGTGCCATTGCACTCCAGTCTGGCAACAGATCAAGACTCCATCTCAAAACCAAACCAAACAAAAAAACAACAACGACAAAAAACAGAAGTACTGGCCACGCATAGTGGCTCATGCTTATAATCCCAGCACTTTGGGAGGCTGAGGTGGGAAGATCACCTGAGGAGTTTGAGACTAGCCTGGCCAATATGTTGAGACCTTGTCACTACTAAAAATGGAAAAATTAGCTGGGCACAGTGGCCCTTGTCTGTAATCCCAGCTACTCGGGAGGCTGAGGCAGGAGAATCGCTTAAATCCAGGAGGCGGAGGTTGCAGTGAGCTGAGATCATGCCACTGCACTCCAGCCTGGGCGATAGAGTGAGACTCTGTCTACAAAAAAACCCCAAAAAACCACCAACAACAGAAGCACTGTGCAAACTAGACTAGGGAAGAGATCAGAAAGGTTTGCAGATTGACCCCTAAACAGCCAGGAGACTGTAGTTGAGGCCCCCCAGTAGGGTGGGTTACCCAAGGAGAGATGGAAGCACTTACTCGGAGCCAGGACGGGAACCAGAGCTGAGCTTCCACACGTTCACCAAGTTCAGGGTGACGGTCAGCTCCATCTCCTGCAAATTTCGACAGTGCTTAAGGCAAAAAGCAGACACTTGAACGTCTTTATTCTTGACAATTCTCAAAACAGCTTTACGATAACTATCTAGTGCTCGGCGGACAAAGGCTTCCTCCTGGATTTCCTGCAGACAGTAGAATAACTGTGGGACTCCGCAGCACGGAGAAGGTGTGTCACGTTTATGCAACCGAGGGATGACTTTCAACAGTTTCCTCTTATTACCGAAAGACACCCTGCATGTGAATGAGCGTTCCACGATGGGAATGCAGGCCCTGTTTAGAAGGCCGAATAAGAAAAGCCCCATGTGTGAGAGAGAGTGTTTGCTTCCTCCGGAACCCGCTAGCAGGCGCTGGATATTTGCGTGGTTCAACACATGAAAGTTTTTGAGTCTTTGTGGGAAACAGAGAACATAAAACAAGGCCGCAAAAAAGTCCTGAAAAATCAAGAGGGTAAAGGCGTAGCGGTCTTCCTCAGCTGCAATTCTTCGAAGAATACTCATGCCAAGGAAGGTGGTGATTCCCATCTGGTCCATCTTTGCTCTTTCGAGATCTTTTTGACCAAACACGCATTTTCTGTGCCACACGCCGTCTGCGGCCAAGCGACACAGACCTTCTAGCTGTTGGCGGTGGGTCTTTCTGGAAAAGTTCTCAGCTCTGATTGGAAACAAGCTAGAAAGATACCTGACGAACACAGAGGTGGTGTTTGGACATGCCTGTGTGAGCTTGTGTCCTCTCTCCATTTGCTGTTTCAAACAAGAACAGACCATCCAGCAAACCACAGGGACCTGACACATGGAGAAGAGAATGGTGTTTTCCATGGCAAAACTCAAGACTTCTTCTCCCTCCTTCGTGCATCCAAAAAATGCCTGGAAATACTTGATTTTTTCCGTTGTATTAAACCCCGTAAGGGTTACGAGAGAGGGAGATTTCAGCAAGGGCTTGCACGTCTGCCAAGAGGTAGATCTTATCATGATCAGCAGCGTGGCCTCTGGAAACATCCTTTTGCTCAGCAAACTGCTCAGCAGAACAGACCCAGGCAATTTCTGGCTCCAGTCTTCACTCAGATCCTCCGCGCTGTCAATGAGGGTAGACGTGAAGTCTTCAAAGCCATCCAAGAGGAGCAGAAGTTGGTCTGGTTTGGACATAATCTTGGACACGAGGTCCTGAGATCCAGGCCACCTGTGCTCGATCAGCTCCGAGAAGCTCTGCTGTGCCATGTGGTTCATCTCTTGGCAATGGAAGTAGAAAGCACACCAGGGCTTGTGGGCGTAGAACTTGTTTCTGGCCCACTCACACATCACCCTTTTGGCCAGGGTTGTTTTTCCAATCCCAGGAGCTCCCTGGATGACCACGGTCCTGGGCTGCCTGCCGTGGGGTCTTCTGGGCAGAAACAGACATGGTAAGTACTCCTCGTGTCTGCATACGCCTTGGTACAAGAAGTCCCTCTGGTTTCCAGGCCAAGTCAAATTGTCCCATATGGGGGAATACTTTTCCATCACGTTCCATTTGTACTGCCATATTCTATCTAGATTTGTGAGACGGGAGAAATAAAGCAACATCAGAACTGATCATGGGAACTAACAGAGCAGTCAGAAAACCATCTCAGCCAGGCACAGTGGCCCACGCCTGCAAACCCAGCACTTTGGGAGGCTGAGGTGGGCAGATCACCTGATGTCAGAAGTTCAAGACCAGCCTGGCCAACATAGTGACACCACATCTCTAGTAGAACACACAAAATTAGCCAGGCGTGGTAGTGGAAGCCTGTAATTCCAGCTACTCGGGAGGCTGAGGAACCCAGGAAGCGGAGGTTGCAGTGAGCCAAGGTCATGCCACTGCACTCCAGCCTGGGCCACAGAGTGAGACCTCTATCTCAAAAAAAAAAAAAAAGGAAAAAGAAAAAGAAAACCAGTCTTGGTGTCTGCTTGAAGCCCCATGAGGCCCTTGCATAAGTGAAATACATTTCCTGATGCAGCTACGTCATTTAGGAAGCAGCAATGAACAGAAAACTCAACCTGAAGTGGTTTAAACAAAACAAGGACTGCTTTCTACACAAGAAGCGTGGCGGCCGTAAAGCTGTTGAAATCAGGTTGGGTGGCACCATAGTTTCAGGACTGGCAGCATCATGATTCTCTCAGCCCTTTCTTTGTATTTCTTGCCTCACAGATGGAAGATACCTGCGGTACTGTTAGCTGTGCTGTCTGCATTCAAATCAGAAATGCTTGGCAGGGCTGGGTGCCGGGGCTTATGCCTGTAATCCCAGCATTCTGGGAGGCTGAGGAGGGTGGATCACTTGGGGTCAGGAGTTCAAGACCAGCCGGGCCAACATAGCCAAACCCCACAGGGCTGGGCACATGTTATTCATAAATAAAATGAGGTTCTGTTAACAGGGAAGGTAGAATTGTTTGGGCAAACAGTTAATAAGATCTATCACAAACCTTCATCCCAATTTGTGATTCTTCTTCCCTACCTCTCTTCTTCCCTCGACTACAAACTTCACAAAGATAGAGACTATGCCTGGTTCTCACTAGGTCCCTGGCTGACAGGCAGAAGAAGGCTTTATAGAGGCCCAAGATCTATTTATTATTAGCTTAAAGACCTTGAGCCAGTCACAGACTCTCTAACTCTCAATCTTGCCATGTCTAAAAATACAAAAATTAGCTGCGTGTGGTGGTGCACACCTGTATTCCCAGCTACTCAGGAGGAAGATGCAGGAGAATTGCTTGAACCCAGGAGGCACAGGTTGCAGGGAGCCGAGGTCATGCCACTGCACTCCAGCCTGGGCGACAGAGTGAGACTGTTTAAAAAAAAGAAAAAAGGGCCAGGCGTGGTGGCTCACGCCTGTAATCCCAGCACTTTGGGAGGCCGAGGCGGGAGGATCGCAGGGTCAAGAAATTGAGACCATCCTGGCCAACATGGTGAAACCCCATCTCTACTAAAATACAAAAATTAGCCGGGTGTGGTGGCGCACGCCTGTAGTCCCAGCTACTCGGGAGGCTGAGGCAGGAGAATCGCTTGAACCCGAGAGGCGGAGACTGCAGTGAGCCGAGATCACACCACTGCACTCCAGCCTGGCACCTGGTAACAGAGCGTGACTCTATCTCAAAAACAAACAAACAAAAAAAAACTTGGGAGAAGAAACACACTCTATTGAAACAGTCCCCGAGTGGCAGACAAGTTTTTCATGGACCAGGTGGCGGGAGGTGATTTTGGGACGATTCAAGTGCACCATTATCATGCACTTTACTTCTATTATCATTACATTGTTATATATAATGAAATAAGCATACAACTCAGTATGATGTAGAGTGGCTGGGAACCCTGAGCTTGTTTTCCTGCAAATAGACAGTCCCATCCAGGGGTGGTGGGAGACGGTGACAGATCATGAGGCATTAGATTCTCAGGAGTGCACAGCCTAGATCCCTGCTGTGCATGGTTCACGATAGGGCTTGCGTTCCCGTGAGAATCTAACGCCACTGCTGACCTGACAGGAGGTGGAGCTCGGCGGTGACGTGAGTGACGGGGAGCAGCTGTAAATGCAGAGGAAGCGTTGGCCACTCACCTCCTGCTGTGTGGCCCAGTTC
>CAUYQU010071085.1:0-134185 GCA_963574635.1 Cheracebus regulus | reverse complement strand
GTATTCCATGGTGTATATGTGCCACATTTTCCCTGTCCAGTCTATCATCGATGGGCATTTGGGTTGGTTCCAGGTCTTTGCTATTGTAAACAGTGCTGCAATGAACATTTGTGTGCATGTGACCTTATAGTAGAACGATTTATAATCTTTTGGATATATACCCAGTAATGGGTTTGCTGGGTCAAATGGAATTTCTATTTCCAGGTCCTTGAGGAATTGCCACACTGTTTTCCACAATGGTTGAACTAATTTACACTCCCACCAACAGTGTAAAAGTGAAAACAAGTTTATTAACAAAGTAAAGGAATAGAATAATGGCTACCTTATTGGCAGAGCAGCCCCAAGTGCTGCTGGCTGTCCATTTTTATGGTTATTTCTTCATTATATGCTAAACAAGGGGTGGATTCTTCATGTCTCCCCTTTTGAGACCATATAGGGTAACTTCCTGACATTGTCATGGTATTTGTAAACTGTCATGGTGCTGGTGGGAGTGTAGCAGCATGGATGACCAGAGGTCATCACTCTTGTTGCCATCTTGGTTTTGGTGGGTTTTTGCTGGCTTCTTTACTACAACCTGTTTTATCAGCAAGGTCTTTATGACCTGTATCTTGTGCTGACCTCCTATGTCATCCTGTGACTTAGAATGCCTTAACCTCCTGGGAATGTAGCCCAGAAGGTTTCAGCCTCGTCTTATCCAGCTCTTACTCAAGATAGAGTTGCTCCGGTTCAAATGCCTCTGACAATTTCACTTTGGCTCTCCACACTGCACTCTCCCATCTTCTCTCCAGCCCCACTGCCCCAACACAAATACTTGTCAAGCATGCTTGCTGGCCAGAATGGGATAAATGAGACTGAGTTGGAGCTATTCTTTTTCTAGAAGAAAGGCAGGCCTTTTTTTTCCTCCCCTGTTTGGCCTTTCTTCCTTTGAGATCTTTCTTTCTCCCTGCTGGTTAGCATAAGCTCACCTGGGACATGCCTTGAAATGGAGTCGCCTAGGTCTATTAAGGCCTGGGTGCTCTGATTAAATTTAGTTCACTCAAATTCAATATTGCCCTAGATAATCATAAATGCTTCCTTCCTTTGTTCTCTTCTGGTTGCATATATTTCCCTCTAAGATTTTGCAGTTAGAGGTGGCAGTTTGAGGAGAGATTTAGGTGTTTGGGATTTGCTATTTCATCTTTCCCTTTCTGCTATATTTGACATGATTTCAATTTACTGCTACAATGACTTTTTCTTGGTGACATAGCTTCCCAGGAGTCTCAGAGCTACACAGTGAAAACAAAGACTGGTCCAGCTCAGAATCTTCTAAAGCTTTACTGGTCTGTAAAAAAGGCATCCTGGAAGTAAGCAAAGTGTCTCAAGGTCAGCTCAAAGCTCTGTCAAAGGCTCACATAGATTATGCTTTGCTCAGTATTGTATAATGACCCTTTATGTAGCCAAGATTTTATACTGTAAAAACCTAAATCTTATGACCTACCAGGAAGTGTGATTGCATCCACAGTTTTTAATATCCAGAGAAGATGTTTATATCTAACAATTCTGGTCCATAATCTTGTGTGGGTTCTCGAAATGCCCTGACTGTTCTCTTTGGGTCAAGATATTACTTATTTTTGGGTGCCAGACCTATTTTTCAGAATTATAGATGCTATGCATAGTATTCAGTATCAGTGGTTAAGAGCTGCTGTAGTTATGGGAAAATAAGGAATCCTAGGATTGACTATTTGACTTGGAGGTCACGTATTTTTTAGTTGACTAGTCAAATCATGGCTTACAGAGCTATTGTATTTAACCAGAACTCATTGGCCCAGAAAGTGTTTTCTTTTCAAATGTATTAACATCATTTAAAAATCAATGTATTTTAGTCCTTTAAAAGTATAAAATAGAGGCTATTCTGGTCTGGCATTTCTGTATTATAATGATTGGCTGCAGGTGAGAAATACAGCTCTTTTTAGATGGGGGTTATGTTCTCTAATTTGACATAGTAGTCACCGCCTTGTAAAGGCTCTAACAAATGTAATATTAGGCTAAGATTAGCGATAGCATAGGAATTCTTTTTAAACGCAGTAGTAATTGACTTATAAGGGATCGAGTAGGGGCTGATGGGGATTGGACAGACTACAGAGGGCAGGGCATTCACCCAGCCCACCTGACCCTGTTGCAACCCCTAATCCACCAATTCCCAATCACAGCTAGAATTACTTCATAAAAAAGGAAGACCTAATTATCCAGTGATAAAAGCACTGCCCTGGAAAACAAAAAGAGGGCAAAGATCAGCCCTTAAGGTGGATGCTCAGTAGAGTTGCTTCCAGTTCCACTGAGTCGCCTTAATTTAAGACAACCTTCATGTGAGTATTGTGGATCCTTTATGGAGAAGGCTCTGCTGGAGAATGACCAGAACATTTGCTGCTCCATTTTCAGGAAGGTGTAGCATCTTTGTTCAAAATGAGCCCTCCAACCTCACTTCTTTTAAATATTAAAACAATGAATTTTACTTTTTCCATTAAAAACGTAACTCATGCTTATTGTGGAAAACTAGGAAATACATAAAAGTAAAAAGAAATTTAAAAATTACCAAGATTCATAACATCGTTAGTAATTCAGGATAATTTTCTTCCAGTCATTGTGTTACCCATACATATACACATGAACGCATGCATGCATGCTCAGATGCTCCTCAACTTTTGAAGGGCATTTGTCCTAATAAACTCATTATACACTGAAAATATGGAAAGTCAAAAATGCATTGAATACACCTAACCCACTGGGCATCACAGCCTAGCCCAGCCTACCTTAAACGTGCTCAGAACACTTATATTAACCTATAGTTGGGCAAAATTACCTATCACAAAGCAGTATTTTCTAATAAAGTGTTGAATGTCTTATGTGATTTATTGAAAACAGTACACTGTAGAGAATAGAATTGATTGTTTTCCCTTGAATTGGTTGTTTGCTCTTGTGATGGTGGGGCTGACTGGGAGCTGTGGCTCCTGGCCGCTGCCCAGTTGAGAGAGCATTGTACCTCAGATGGCTAGCTTGGGAAAAAGTCAAAATCCAAAGTACAGTTTCTACTGAACATGTATTACTTTCATACCATTGTAAACTCAAAAAGTCGTAAATCAAACCACCATAAGTCCGGGACTATCTCTACACACACATTTTATACATATATATGTTTATTATAGATTTATATATAATGAGCTTGTAATATTGGTAATATGGCAAATACTGATTATTTTCTGAACCTAGGCATAATATATGCTTAGAAATTTTAGAAAATATAAAGAAATGTAAAGAAATCACTATAAATCAGATAGAATCCACCACCTAATGCTAACATAATTTACTTATTGATATATTTATTTATTCTTTTATCGACACATTTTACACACACGCAATCCTGACTTTTAAGCATAGTATACACCCGAATAATCACAGTCCTAGAAGGAAGATAAATGGAAAGAGGGATTTGTGACAAATACAAGCTACCGCTAAGTAGTTTATTAGTCTACTTTTTTAAAAAAATCAATATTTCAGATCATTCAGTATATATGTGTATATTTGTGTGTATATATGTGTGTGTATGTGTATATATACATATGTATACATATATATGTGTGTATATATATACATATATATATTATACACATGTGTGTATATATATTTATACATATATACATATATGTATATATATATGTATACGTATATACATATATGTGTATATATATGGCACTCAGGCTGGAGTGCAGTGGCATGATCTCGGCTCATTGCAACCTCCACCTCCCGGGTTCAAGCAATTCTCCTGCCTCAGCCTCCCAAGAAGCTGGGATTATAGGCATGCACCAGCACCCCGGCTAATTTTTGTATTTTTAATAGAGATGAAGTTTCATCATTTTGGCCAGGCTGATCTTAAACTTCTGATCTCAGATGATTCTCTTGACTTGGCCTTCCAAAGTGCTGGGATTACAGGCATTAGCCACCCATCACGCCTGGTCAGTATAATTTTTAAAAAACCAGGGAATGACTCAGAATCCTTAAATGACCACTATGTTGCTCTCTGCAACTGAAATTTGAAGGCCAGGCCTCAAGCTCTGATTTGGTGGATCTCTCAGTATAATACCACTCTGCTCCCTACTGGTCTCCCTGACCTTCAACATGAACTTTATTAAATCCACATTCTACAGGAGAGCTCTAGTCATCCTCTGAAAGGTAACCTTAATCTTGCTCCCATACATCCCATGGGTCCTCAATGGCTTCTCCTTGTCCTTAGGATGTGGGTAAACTCCTGAGCAATGGTACACACAGAGTTCTAATCTTGTAAGAGATGGTATGAGGATTCAATGGGTTAATGCTCATAAAGTGTTTTGGTAGTGCTCAGTGCACAGTTAGCATTGAGTGAATGTGAGCTGTCATTATTCCCCTCTTTCATCACCTTTATTCTTTCCCCATATAGTGTAGGACAAGACTGTGGTAGCCCTAGATTTGTATCATTAAGGTCTAGTCCCTGAGAAGAAAGAAATTTTCTCTCTTTAAGATTCTGTTTGGAAATTAAAGAAAAAGACTAAAGTTGGTCTGGTTCAAACCATGTGCCTACACTGGTGACTGAAGTAGGATTGAAGTCTATTATCAAGAGGTGTGGGGGACATAGGGTGGTGGCCAGGATGATTGATGTAAGGACAAAGATCCAGATGTCCATGAATCTTTTCTCCTTTTTATCCTATCTTGTTCTCTCCTGAAGATTGTTCCTTATTTGTAAAAGCCTTATCTTCTCTTCTTGAAGTCTATCGAGGATGTCATACAGTTCCTTAATCCTGTAATTTTATGCCCCTCCTTTAAGTCTTTAGCACAGCATTCCTTCTTCCTCAATCTGGGGGATTTTGCATAGGTCCCATGCAAGGTGTGTTTAGTTATGTAACCATTAGGCCAAGCAAGTAAACCCAAGTGTGTCGCCAATAAGAAATTTCATTCCTTTTTCCCATTACCTACTTTTCAGGTTACTTTTAGAAAATAGAAAGTCATTTTGTAATTTCCCAGCCTAATAATTAGTAGTCCCAGACCACTGTAATATTAATGACTCCCAAATTACTGTAAAGCTAAAGCTTTTTCTAGCTCTCAACTCAGCTTTACTTTGGACTGGCCAGTGGCAGGGGGAAAAACGGGGGGTTTCGCTCGATTTCCCTTGTTGGAGCTTTCCTTCTTCTTTCTGGGTTCACTAGGCTGCCTTTGGGAGCCGCACAAGGTGTGATACTGCAAGAGAGTAACCACAGAAGGAGACATCAGAATCTGGTTATCTTCCAGTAAGCACAACATTAAAGAACTTTGCAGAAAATGTAAAACAGTTCTACTCTTTTTACTAATTTTTTTTTGAAAATGTAGTTATTTCCTATAATCCTATGCTATTTATGTTAATGTATTATATATTTATTGTTCATGATCTAAAATAAATTAATACATAAATTTTAAATGTTCTGTATTTTAATTTTGAGTATGATAAGTGTATTTTGTTAAGTCCCATACAAGCTAAAGCTCTTTTTGGTCCTTGATAATGTTTAAGGGTATAAAGAAGTCCTGAGGCAAAAAGGTTTGAGACCACTCTTGAAAGACTTTGGGTCTTAGGACATAGTGTGCCTGTTTTGCACTTTATGGCTATAACTCAAATGTGTAGATTTGTACTTGACTTCATTTATCTGTAATGGTAGTCTTTTGCTGTTGTGAGCTCTGAAATATGCAGTCTTTGGAGATAGCCTTTAAATCCCTAGCTAGGATACTTGCCTTCCAGTTATCAGTTAGGAACTCTGGAAGTCTGGGGTTGAGTGAAGGACCATCTCTCTGTCCTGTTAGACAATAGTCCTGTCTCAATGCCATTTCCATGCTTCCATCACTGTCGTGATGGCATGGAAGATTTATTAGGAGTGTACTCCCCAAAGATCTAGGCAGGAAACCAGGCAGAAGTATATCCTACCCTCAGATTCTCCAATGTGTCTGGAGGATTCTGTTGTCCACTTTCACCACTCCTTCTTTTCCTACCAGCCCATCCCATAGTGGGTGATCAGGGTCAGGACATCTCAGGGATTCACATATCTTGCTTTATTTTCTCTTCTTTGATTCCACCTGAGGTTTTTTCCCCAGTGCAGGAGGATATTTCTCTTTGCCTTGTGTAGCAGGACATGCTCTTCCACCACATTCTGTATGCTATCTACTCTGTGGCTTACTGTAAAAACTCAACTTTTCCAAGCTTGGCTCATTGATACTGAAAGGTCAGCTTTCGTTGTCAGAGAAAACACTTTCTCTTTTTACCATATAGCTCTTGCAATTGCATGACAATTTTTTCACTGTGGGCTTGAAAAAAAAAGTCTATTTTGAAAGTCAAGATTGAACAAAGACTTATTCCTCTGGTGTCTGTCTACCTTTTCCCTGAGGGCAGAATAGATGGAGGGTGACTGTTGTTTGGAGTACTGAGGAAAAGACCATGGCAAAAGGTAAGGAGGGATGGGTGGAAACCACCACAGTTTAAAATCATTACGTGTTAAAGAGAATATCTTGATGTGATTCCACAGAATCTACTGTTAGCATTTCATGTCTGCTGTCCTCTCTGGAGCCCTGAGGTTGGAACTGAAGAACAGATGATCTGTTCATGGGATACATTCTCAACCTTTCATCGACGTCTTATCATAAAGAGGCTGCTCCGTGTACATGCTTCCATACCACTGGCTTCATATATAATAAGCCAGCTGCAAAAAAGGTTCACCTGCCTTAAAAAAGAATATTTTGATGGCTTTACTTTGGTGATAAGGAAGGGGACCTTTGTCTACATAAATTCCCAATCTTTTGCTCTAAATGCATCATAGTGACTGGTGGTCTTTGGGGCTGCTCACTGGATATTTTCCATTATCCTGCAATATGGTAGAATCAGAGTTCTTGGTTTCCTTGTAGTGGGGTGGGACCGTGTAGCCAGATTCATGAAAGAAGATGTAAGTAGAAGTGGTATGTGCCACTCTGTGCTGCCATTTAAGTGTTCTTGTGGGAACCCCCCCGCTGCCCCACCGGAGTACTCTTTGTTCTCTGCCATGGTGATGGTAACATTGCTCATAGAGGCTGCTCCTCTATTTCTGGTCTCTTGAGTAAGGATGAGGAAGTGCAACAGAGGTCCTCGCTAATCTACAACACAGCGGGAGTGAAAAATAATCCTCTGGTGTCTTAAGGATATTTGGGAGTATTTTCACCATAGCAGAATCCACCATATCCTGCCTGATTCAATGACTCTGTCTCATAGACTACCAGGAAGATTGGGACTCTCCAGGAAAACCACCCTGGGCAGCCCTTTCTCTTCATCTCATCGTGGCCACAGTCTTGCCTTCCCAAGAAGCTTAATTGGAGCAATGCTGCCCACTCCGTACTCCTCCTGTGCCTGAGGAAATGGATCTTGTGTATCCCCATACTTCTCCTTATTCTCCTTTGTCTTTAAATTTTGACACTCTGGGTTGAGGAATCTTTAAAGATTCATCTTTATGATGCTGTCCGATAGTCACATAATTTCTCTTCTATGAAACTTTTTGAATTGATACACCCTGCCTGAGCTTTCTCCTCATTTCCCAAATGCTTAATCCTCTGTGCACTCATTTTTGTTCTAATCTTGTCACTGAAGCTGCTTGCCTAAAACTATCAGGCTACACAGACCAAGGCTACTGTGATTCCCCAGAATTCCAAGTCTTTTTTTTTGTCATCGGGTTATAACATTTCAAAACTGAAAAAAAAGGCAAAATAGTAGTTTCTCAAACATTAATGTGCATAGAGTCACTTTAGAATCTTGTTAAAATGCAAATTCCAGGGTCCCATCCCCAGAGATTCTGATTCAGAAAGTCTGGGGTGGGCACTGAGAATCCTCATTGCAGTGAGCTTTGCGGGGACACTGATGTTGCTGCTGTAGGGACTGTTCTTTGAGCAGCACTGGATTAGATGACAGTTTTTAGTTTTCTCTGAGTCTAAAATGAAGACAATGTATGGATCCCCCTGCCTTATGTAGCAGAGGAGATCCACTCCCTGATTGCTGTGAGGAACCAGGAAGAGTAGCTCTTTTAAATGCTCCAAGAAAGAAGCATTAATGTGTACACACTTGGGAATAAGGACAAAGCCTTAGTATACTTCCTTTGCCACACATCTCCAGAACTTGGACTTGTGATAGAGGCTGGAGGAAAAAAAAATTCTCTCTTCTTTGTGGAGAGAGCACTGGTCCTGAAACACACATATGAGCTCTATTTCTAATGGCAAACACTGTAAAATAGTGAACTGTTGAGAACTTTCTCTGAAAAAAAATGTATTATTTGAAATTTCTTTGAAAGGCAGTTTGTAGATTTTGGGAAATCAAAAAAAAAAGTTAAGTCAAACAAAAGAGACAGTTTTCTGAGGACCTTGTTCTTCCTCTCGTTCAGTATTTTTGCTCCCTTTATAGCCATTTGTTGATACAAGGGTAGACCGTGCTGACAACGGGGAAGATACTACCTCGTAAGTGGTGGCTCCAGCTAAGGGTTTTCTCCTTCTCCATATCCACTCTACCCTTCTGCCATGATCCACACCAGCTAAGCTCACCAATTCCCTGTCAAGTCTTGGCAAAGTCACCAAAGCAGAGACTAAAGAAGCTGAGGCACATTTTAAAGACTGCCTTGATCTAGACTACTCATTTCATTTTAAATGAGAATATTGAGATTTAAAGAGGAGAAATAAGTTTTTCCAGATCACACAACAAAATTCTGGCAGAGCCAGTACAAGAAACAAAGTCTCCTCACTTCCAGTCCAGTGCTCTTCAACTGCATTCTGTTTTCATAGGATGGGAAAGTTAGGATGGACAGGGCTGAGGAAGACAGCAGGGTGGGTACTTCACAAGCCCTTTCAGCTACCTAGAAGCCCAGGTACAATGTGAGTATTGTTTTGTGATAATTAAGTGATAAAATATCATACACAGGAAGTATCTTGAGTCTATCTAATTCTCCGATGGTTACATATGAGAAAACCAAGGTCCAGAGATGCCATTGGCCAACACATCCAACATATAAGTCATTGATTCCCTTATTCTGGTACTTTGAATTCACCCCTTTTCCAGCCTCTGCTCCCAAACCCTTTCTGGTTTTTCTGTTCCTGACATTTGTAGCCCAGTGAGTATCCTAGGTCTTCTTAGATCCCTGAAGGAAATCCTTCTTGCTACCCTCTAATGGTTTGAGCTTTGTTCTCATGCCAAACCAGAGAGGAGAAAGAAGAAAATTAGTGTCCAAAGTGACACTGCAGGTGAAAAGCTGTTCAAAACTCATGGAATCTCAGCTTCCAATATGAGATTATTGTTGACCTTGCCTTGTTAGTGATGGTGTATTAAAACCTCATTTATTCAGATCTCACCAATTTGGAATTAGTGACAGTTGTGGTCAGGGTCTGAATTGAGGTTTACCTTTGAGGACCAAAGAGAAAAAGTTGAACAAATTGTGAAAGTGAAGAATATTTAAAGGGAGATATTTAGCCTATTTAAGGAAATAGTCTTTTAGAGTATTTTAGAAGCACCATTAAAGCATATTGAGAGCTCTCTGACCCATACCTCTTGACCATTTTAATTTTAGTCATATATTATTCTTACCTATTCAATAAGGAAGATTTTCTATTAGGGAACATGTTTTAGTCTAATTTAGTCACTGTATGTATGTGTAAGCATTATAGTTAAATTACACTTCTCTAAAAAACATTCCACAATTCAGAATTTGTTTTTTTTGGGAGGAGGGGATGGGGGATTCCTTCCAATAATGGCTATAGATTAATGAAGGTTTCCTGTACTTGTAATATATGTGTGTGTGTGTGTGTATACTTGCTATGAGTCATCATAGGTTAGAGACGCTATAACTTAGGTGTACTTGCACTGCAGTAGTGATTGTTGTAATGAGTAAATACATTTCAGAGTATGTGTGGTTATGGGTTATCATGTACAGTAATAAACAGGTTTATAACTTTGTCTGAGGTAATGAATGCCAATGACAGGAGAGAATGAGAGAATTTTTGGAAATAAGTCCAGTGCATTCAATGAAAAGGATTTTATTTACAAGGGAGTTGGGGAGTTGGTAAGAGAGTGTGACTGACTGTGGATTCTAGGCACTGTGGAGGTGTTGAATTTGGATGTTTAGACAACTGTCCTGTTTGGCAATACTTTGTTTGCTGAACCTAAGTTTTGAGGCTCTGGTGAAAATTCTGAAACGTTAAACAGATAACTTTAACAGCAAAAGTTAACGTGTGCCAAAGAAATAATATTTAAAACATGTCCAGAGAAAAAGAGTCTTGAACAAAACTCCAAATCTAAATCAATTTTCATGGTGCAATTTGACTTTCTGGGTTAAATGGCCTGGATACTTAAAACTGGCTTTACTCCAGTTACTCATGGAAACTACAAGAACTAACTCAAAGATCAGACTAATACCTCATGTCTAAGAATATTAAATAGTTCTGGGGTAGATAAAGAGGGATATGGAGCCAGATCTTCTATTAGGTTGGTACAAAAGCAATTGAGGTTTTTGCCATTACTTTTAATGACAAAAAGTTTTAATTAAAAAATAAATCTGTTTCAACTTTTAACGGCAACAACCTCAATTACTTGTGCACCAACCTAATAATTCTGCTTTGAATTAGTATACCTTGTCCATTGACACTTATCCTGGGCCTGTCTTCCCACATTCCTTACATTACCCATTTTACAAAGCATTATTGTAGTTTAATTGGTATATCATAACAATTACCCATTGCAAATATAAACTTTTTTGATTTTTAGTAAATTTATGCAGTTGTATAACCATCAGCACAATCCAGTTTTAAAACACTCTCTTCACCCTAAAAGCTCTCTAGCTCCTATTTGCAGAATGACCTTCTGCATTCTTTCTTGCTTTTAAATTACTTTTGGGTTTGACTCCCTAAAAGTCAGCACGTGGCTGCTTAAAGAGACACACGTTATGTTGAAACGGCTTTATTTTTTAATCCATAAATATCTGTTACTGACAAAAGTGGAAAAAATCCTTAAGACTAAATCTTACTAAAGTGTGTCTGTTTACAGTACATGTAGAATGTGCTTTGACAGGTAAGTAGAACGATGAGATTTGTACAGAGAAGCAGTTACTAGAGTACTGCTCACCATGAAGCTTACATATGAGTAATGAAGAAACTGCAAAGATACAGATAGAAAGGTACTTTTCATCAGTACTACCATATAATAAACACGGAATTCATAAATTGGGCTAATGCATAAAAATGTTCATTAATCCCCCCCTTAGGAAATTGTGTCCCCAAACTAAAAATATTACAGTAAGAATTGCTTTTTATTAGAGAATTTCAAGAATTCTTTACTACAAAATGTCTAGTTGAGTTATAGAACTAGAGGAATATTTGCCACTACGAAGCCAATGAATCAGTCCTCCCATGGCGTGGCGTTCAGAGGTCACTGCGGGATGGGCAGCAAAGTTGAGCAGGGTCTTCTCCTCCCTCAGGAGAGAGGGCATTAAGGAAACACACAGCCACAGCATTATTTCTCTGACTGATGGAAGGTTAATGTGTTTGCTGATTTACAAGATGGGCTTGATGATAACAACATGAACTCTCCATTCTTGCTTCACAAGCCATCACCGGGAGGATGGCAGTGTCATGAGGAAGGGCTAGAAAGGTACCAGGATGGGGTGAGTGCCCCTTCCTAGCAGCCCGGTGCTGATGCCTCCTCCTCCAGTTGGAATGGAGCCTCAGTATCCAGACTTGGTCTTCAGGACACACGGTCCAGAGTAGGAGATCGTGACAATCATTGCCACACAGAGCCTGTGCACATGTTCCTCTGCAGCTTGAAATGAATTTCCCAGCTGCCCTCAAGTACAAACTTCATGCCCTTGTGGGCAAACCTCCAGACCTTTCTCTCCAGCCAGCTCCCTCTCTGAAATTAGAACCGCCTCCCTCTAGCTATAAGGACCATATTCAAAATAGAAGCTCCAAACTCAGAATTCCCCAGAATTCCACAGCCACTCAGGATGGTTTAGGTGTGTCTCTACAAGAGAGCTTCCATGGCACACAGTTGGTGAGCTATTGAATGCGTAGGCCCTTAAACTTCAGGTACGAGGGCATCCTTGGGTGGCTGAGCCCATCAGGCCCACCCCAGGCTCTAGTGAGGAGTGTGGTGGCTGTCTAGGACATCACTGTGAGGCAGGCATTGTGGGATGTTTGCAGCTCAGTGGAGATGGGGAGGAATGGGGAGAGCAGGTGCTGTCAGGGAATGAAAACCTTAAAATGTAAGAGCTGAATGAAACTTCACAGCTCATCTAGTCAAAGCCCCTCATTTTGCAGATGGGGAAACTGAGGCACTGAGCAGGGAATAAGACTCCCCCTTGGAGACAAAGCCAGGGCTAGAAGCTGTGTCTCCAGAGCATCAGTCCCATGCCTTTTTTCTCCTAGAGTATGCTGCCTTCCCAAAGCAAATATAGGGCCCAGGAAGACATGTCTTTCATTTTGAATCTGCCATTAAAATGCTGCATTTATAAAAAATAAATTTGAACCCTGAAAAACACTTCATTAAAACACAATGCGCTTTCTTGAAAATACTCCAGAGCGAAATTTCCCAGATTCAGAGAGGGTGTCAGGAATGTATGTGGGAGGTAACATGCCAGCTCTTCTCAGGGCAGGCACCTTTTGGGGTCTGAGTGATTGGCAGCCCTTTCATTTTGCCTTGGGTCAAGGGCACAGTGGCCTGTGTGAGGAACATGAGGGTGGAGGCTGGTTACAGACAAAGTATCTCTGAAGAAAATGGATTGAGTTTGATGGCAGAGATGTTGGCATGGATGTTCCTCCATGCTTGGAGACTCAGGAGGTCCTCAAGTCTTTGTGGACAAAGGAGGATAGGTGACATACACAAGCAGGAAGGGGGCAAGTGTGTTGGAACAGAGGCTGAGAGCCCTCAAGGATATGAGTCTTTGGCCAGATCAGGAGCTTCTGGACTAACATCAGGCTAGGTTGGGAGCTTAAGGGACTTGCCAGCGGCAGGAGCCAAACTGACCATCACAGGCCATGACATTTCGAACCCAGAGCTCCATTCCCTTCCCTCCCAGAGCTCAGAGGTGGAAAGCACTTGGCTCCGTGCACTGGTGTATCATGTCACAGGGGCTGAAGGATACACCAGCGAGGCAAACAGAAGACCCGAAGAATGTCTTATTCTTCCATTGGTTTCATTGAGAGCTCTGATTTTCAGAGCTGGTGATGATAGCAAGTCCAGGGAAAAGAAATTAGGAATGGAGGAAGGTAGATGGAAAAAGAGGGAGAAGAGAGGAAGGAAAGAGTGACCTGGCATGGAAGTCTGAGGTTAAGACAGGAGTTTCTGGGAGTGAGAGTCAAAAGAGGGGAGGGGAAATTTGAAATGAGGGCAAGGTTGGAACCTTCTAAGAGGCAGGACCATGTCCCTAGACACTCCCAAGACACTGGGGACCTCTGAGGGTAGAAGCCCAGTCAGGAGGTGAAGGAATTATTGGCAAAACTTTTTTGACTCAAGAAGGCATGGAGCCGGTAGTCTGGAGCAAGACAGGAAAGGTGCAGGTGCAAGAGGGATTGTGAGAGCTTCGATGCCATCAAAAGCCAAGGAGACCAGGCAGAATTTTCAGGGCAGGAGAGAACCTGTGCATATTCTAGTCTATTCCTATTAGAGTAATAGAGATGTGCAAGAATGAATAAAATAAGGAGAGGGAAATCTTGGGCTTTAGGCTTCCTTTGTGAGAGGGAAGGATGCTTTTACTATAGGGGTAGATGGTAATTCTATGTATGGTAGAGGCCACCAGCCTGGTGGGGCTGGAAATCATGGCATCTAGTTTCCAGCCCCAGAAGCCTTTCATCTGCTACATGAACTTGCCTAGTGATGTGGCTTTGCTTGTTCCATGAAGATGGATGGGACAACTGAATAAATGTGATACCTCTGTGTCCCAGCTATGACATAGTTTTCTAGATTTTGAAATGTGGGACTGAATTAGAGAAGTTTGTAAACCTATCTCTATTTCTTTTTTCTTCCCTCCTTCCCTCCCTTCCTCCTCCTCCTCTCCCTCCCTCCATTCCTTGCTTCTAGACCCAAAGGTGAAGCAGAAGAAATCCTTGAAAAGAAGTAAGCATTGCCGTAGAATTTTCCAACCCAACTGACATCAGAGGCTGGGATGAGACATGGTAAGGCTGGGATGAGAAATGTCTTGGAATCAACCCATCAAACAACCCCTGAGACAGACAGACACCCTGTCGGAGACAGGGCTTGGGGAGGAACCCTGGGGAAAAGCGTCCCCTGGGGGCTGGAGAACTTGGTGCTGAGAAGCTTTGATGTGGGAGATGGGATCGGCTTTCCCATTTGGTGTGTACCTGTGTGTAGACACCTGAGAAGGACATTCTCAGCCGCTCAGGTCCTTTTCCCCTCACCACCAGCATCCTGCCTTCAAGGGATGGCCAGAGATTAGAGGATTCAAAGGTGCTGGGCTCAGGGGCGCAGCTGGGAGACACCTGCTCTATTCAGTCTCATGTCTTCCTTTCCAACCCTCTTAGCTTCACCTTCTGGAACAAACTCTTATAAACCTGCAGGGACCAGCCCTTAAGAAGGTTTATGTGTCTGTGGAGAGGAAAGCAGACAGAGCAGCTCCCGGATCACCTCCCTAGTGTGGGGGGTGGCCTCCCTAGGGTGGCTTTCACAACCCCCAGTGTCCATCCCCCTAAGATTCACGCGATGGCTTCCCTTTCATGTTGGAAGGCACACCCTGGGGAGAGGAGAAGGAGACGAGAGCTTTGGAACTCTTGAAATCGGTGAAAGGACACAGTTCATTGCGTTCTCTGTGGTTTGTGGACTTGGTTAGATTAAAAATCCCCAGGGCTGACACTGAGCAATTCTCCTTCTACACTTGCCTTTTTAAAGGGCCGTAAGTGCAGAACTGAGGGCAAGTAAAACCCCATTTATAAGGGCACTGCTGTTGGATCTGACTGTTCGTGGTTATCACACCTTCACCCAGTAGTCTGGAGCTGATTCCCCCAGCCCCAACCCAGGGGATGCCCTGGCCCTGAGAATGAGGGAACTCCTTCTTCCCCTCACCAGGCTCTCTGGTCTTGGGGGAGTGGACGCTGCTTGATTCACAGTCAGCTCCCCAGGAGGCTGTCACACCAAGCCCATACCCAGGCTGGAGGCAGAGAAGAGGCTGAGGTGGGAGGACAGTGGCAGCCCCCCAACAGAGCTGAGGATCCTGGTCTTACCAGGTGCCTCAGTGCCAGCAGAAAGGGACGATGCAGTGGGGACCTGCCCAGTTAGCCCCTAGGCCAGTCGCCTGGAGGACCATTGTTTGCTTTTGCTAGTAGGTCTTTGTCCCTTTGATCCAGAGGAGGCACGGGTCTGAAGAAGGAACAGCCAGGAGGAATGAGGTTGCCGGGGCGGGGGTGGGGGGTGGGGGGAGGAGTGGGGGGGTGGGGGGGGTGGGAAGCAGGGGGGGAGTAGCGGGGGGGAAGGGAGACAGGAAGTAGGAGTGAGCACTGAACTAAGCGGGTAGGCAGAGATGGGGAAGGAAGGAGGGGTGGGCAGGGTGCAGGACCACCACCTCCTCTCCTCCTTGTCTAGGGGCTGAACAGCCGCTCTCTAGAAGCCTCTGCCTGGGTCCTGCTGAAGGTGCATGGGGGAGACAGGTGGAGCCCTGTAGGATGCGAATGTCGAGCCCCTGAGACCCTGCACATCACAGTCCTCCCCACCCTGGCTTTCTGGCCACCGCAGGTGCCTCCTGGGAGCAGAGCAGGGGTGGAGAAGTTGGCCTGAGTGGCAGTCATGGTCAGGTCTAGAGTCCAGGAGGGAGTGTGGAGATGATTGGGTGTCTGGGAGGGCCAGCACCCCATTGCTACTCCCCTCTGGGAAGGCTACAGCCAAAACCCCAGAAAACTCAAGGGTGAAATCCTCAGGGCCAGGGGAGGAGCACAGCCCCCTAAAAGGACAGGCCCAGGGTCCTTATGGGTGGGCAGTCAGCTGGAAGGGGGCAGAGTTCCCACCAAAGGGGAGGCAGCTGAAGGAAGGGAACCCCTCCAGGTCCTGGGGTTGAGGGGAGGGGTGCAGGGCCAGGGTGGGGCCCTCTGGGGACAGCAAAGGAAGGGCCACTCAGTGGGGACCAGAGAGTTCCAGCAGGCAAGAAAAGAATCATTATTGTGCTTATGGACACAGCAGCTCCCTGGCTCTGAGAGAGCGAGCAGGCAGTTTTTAGGCACTAGAAGATTTCTGTGATGCGGTTCTAGGTAAATGAATGAGACCGAGTAGCCTATTCGGTCAGCCCACTGATTGCACCCGCTGGCCCCTCCAAACCCAGGCAGCTTCTGACCAGGGTCAGGCAAGGGTCTTTTTGCTAACAGAACCTATAGCTGAGTCCCCAGGAGGGGGAGAAGGAGGCGCGGGACAGAAAGGGAGTTGGTGAAGGTGGTAGGGGGTGAGAACGGGGCCTGGCCCACTCCTCACTCCCCGTTGACTCTTCTGGAGGAGCAAGATCGATTGCTCTTGATCCTGGGTCTAAGCGTATTGAACCAGGCCATCAGGGCTCTGTCCCCGGGGGGATGGCTTTCTGGGCACAGGTGGCCCACCCCCTCTTCCTGCAGAGGGGACGAGGGAAGGGAGAGTGACAAGGCTAAAAGCTCTGCTCCCGGCCCCTCCTGGCCCCTGCTCTGCTCTGCCACGCCCAGCAGCCCCGGCCCTGCCCCGCCGGTCACACGGTCACTTCGGTCTTGCTGGTTGTGTAGCAGGTGTGGTGACCCGGGATGTAGTGCAGCTGCTCCACCGTGTTGTGTCTGCGTGAGGCAAAGGCGTGGCGCTTGGCTGCCGTCTGGCTCTGGCCCAGGGTGGCGTACGAGTTATTGGAGGCACTGGGATGGGAGTGCATCTTGCTCATGCGGTAGCGATCCAGCACAGGTGTGGACACAAAGACGTCCGTGTGAGAGATGGCCCTGGACAGCGACTGCTCGGGAAAGGCTGTCCGCTCCGGGGACAGCAGCGGGTCCTGGGAGTGCAGGCGCTCCGTGGAGAGCAGCTGCTCATCGGACAGGATGCGGTCATAGGGCATGCCGAACTCATCTGGCAGGCCCCGATCCGGGGACAGGACCCTGTCCTGGGACATGGCCCGGATTGGCCGGCGAGGTCGTTCCCGTGGCAACGGCTTCTGTTGGGACATCTGGATGACATTGAGTGGGAGGGTGCCACGGGCAGCCAGGTCAGGCAGGTGCCTCCGCCTCATGTAATACTCGTCAGCCTCCTTGTCAGCTGCAGGAGAGAGACAGAGTGAAAGAAGGCGACTGGGGGTGACCCTGCAGCCAGGACTCAGATAGAACCCTGCACCCCTCCTGCTCCATCACAGGCCTGTCCATCTTCAGGGATAACATAGTCAAACTCCCTTAGTTGTGGATTAGGACCTGGAGGCCCAGATGGGTGAAGGGTGTATTTTCGCATTGAATGTGCAAACCATTCCCTGAGGGCTTGTTAAATGCAGATTTTAATTCAGTGGGTCTGGTGTGGGCCCAAGAGCTTGCATCTCTAACCAGCTCCTAGGCAATGCTAAAACCCTGTGGTGCATGGACCACCTTGAGTAGGGATCTGTTAAGGGACTTCCTCAGAATCCCCAGTGTGTTCATGGCAGAGTTGATGGCAAGCCCAACTCCTCAAACTCCCTCTGGTCCTGGGCTGTATCTACACACCATGGTCCTGAAACAGAATGGCTATTTGTCTTACTAAAACATCTAAATAGTAGCTCCTGTAGCTTCCTGATGAGGTCCAGAGCCAGCCTCCTGCTAGAATAAAGTAAGATGCTCGGACTAGGAAATACTTGGGAAAATGTTTAACTGGTTGTTGGGATTCATTCAGGGTGGTTGGCAAAATAGTAGGGAAATATTAGGGAAAGCTATAAGATGATAGCCTCAAACCTTTTGGAAGGCCGAAAGGTTTTAATGGAATGGGCTGGAGGCAGCCAGTTCTTACCTAAGTGTATTAAGTCATAGGGTGAAGATTTAGAGACAAGAAAAGTTTCTTCAGTTAAGTCTGTTTACTTCACATTCTTTTGTCTCTATTTACTCATATAAACTTTGTGCTGGATGACCTTCTCAGGAGGAGGTTGAAGAAGAATTACTTGTTAACTGTGTCTACTCTAGGCCTCAAAACTAAGACTTTCTGTCATTCGTAAAACTACTCTTGTAACTATATTAATTACCCACAAGCGTGTTGACTTAGAACTTCTATTATTAAATCTATATTGAATAAACATGAAGAAGACAAGGAATCGTCATCGGTTAGCTGCTATCGCCTTCTGAAAGCAGCTGACAGCCATCTTTAGCCTACTCAGATTCACTGTATTCTAGTGTGTGTGAGTGCATTTTATTCTTCTATCGTTAAGTCAGAGTCTGCAAGAGAGACCTCCACAAGTAGTGATCAGCATCTCAGCTGGTAACTTAGGAACATAGTAACACCTTCTCTGTGGTAACAGCCAATGCATAGGAAACCAATACATGGGCTTCCAGTTTCTACACAGCCACAAAATCAGCCTACACGTGCTCCACCTGTGCCCATAACACAAGCTGGCTGGAGTAATCCTCTAAGTGTGCCTCATTTAGATGATTCACCTTCCTCTTTATCCAGCAGGCCCTCCTAAGCTCACAGTGCTCTCCACACCCATGAATTTGCCCAGAACTTGCATGCTACACACAAACCTACCTGAGTTTACAGGCTACACACAAACCTGCCTTACCCTAAATTTCAGAAATGAGGCCTTCTAGATCTCTGCAAAAGTGTGGGAATTCTGCCTGCTCCTCAGCTGGTACAGAGGGGTCGCTGATGGGTATCCTTCCTCCTGAGCCAAATTTCATCACCTTGGGACATCCACCAGATTCCTCAGGTTATCAGACAGTCCCGTCTCTTGCTACAGAGACTCAATGTTTCACCATGGAGGTGGCTGATGTAGACCTGGGCTACACTGCTGTCGGGGTAGGTTATCCTGAAGCTTTCAGGCAAATGCTCAGCCTTTGAGGCTCCAACTGCAGTTGGGTGGTCATCAAAAGAGATTCATGGACAAGTGGAAGGAGAAGGTCCAAGGCGAGAAAGCCAGGGAGGAAGAGCTGTCCCTTAGTGAACTTTCTTGACATTTTTGTATCTTCAACCCATTGATGCCCAGAGTCTCTCCAGACTCAAGAGGCAGAGCTGGCCTCACTGGATAAACAGCTGGGCTAGAGAAATGGGGTTTATGCATGGGAGGTGAGGGATCTCAGGTCCTCAAGATAGTGCTGGCTAGGTTGGAGAGGGAGCTGGTTTGTGGGTCTCTGGGAGGGATCTCAGAGAAAGCTGTGGCCGTTGCTAGCCTCTATCCAATATAGGACATACAGAAAAGCAGGCCCATGGTGTGAAGAAGGCAGGCCCATGGTTTGAAGAAGGCAGGTGAGTGAGTGCGGGACTGGGGGAAGGCTTTCTCTTGCAGTTAAACTGGTGCATGAGTTGGAGGGCTATCTCATATGGGAAGGTGAATCTAAGTATTCCATGGCCTTCTTTCTATATACGGGAAGAATGGGCTCAGTCCATAAAGAACAAAAGCAAAGGGCTTGTCTATTCTCTTCCTTCATCCTGCAACCCCTTCTTTATTCTTGGTATTCGACAGCTGTCCTGTGGGGTATGGAGCAAGAGAGTGTGGCATAGGAAGTTGGAGCCCCAGAGATAGACCCCAACTTGGGGGAAATTCAACTTACTTAGCCTCTTCAGAGATGAGTACTTGCTGGGGTTGGTCTTTACTGCAGACTCGTAGGATGGGGGCAGGTGGGCCAAGTTCTGGAAAGAGCGGGAGAAGGAGAGGTCATAGGGCTCGGTGGCTGATGTCAGGATGTTGTTCATGCGTGGCTTCTCTGCAAGAAAAGGGAGGGGTGTTTTGTGTTAATAAAGACCATGTCTGTGGCAGGCAAAGGGGACAGGTCCAGGTTCTATTCCCCTGCTTTCTGCCTCACCCCTGATTTGAGTCCCCATTCTGCTTTTTTAGACTTTTGTGGAAAGCAGCAGTCCCATACAACAGGTGATTCTGTTGGCTCAGTTTCCCTCATACTCAGTTCCAGTTGTCAGTAAGCCTAGGGGAAGATGCTGTTTTAGCTGCCACCAAGACAGTTTACCATTCTGTGAATGGGAGACTTGACTCTTGCTTCACACACTTGAGGAGGAGAAGCCACAACAAGCAGACAATGAGTGGCTGCCATGGGAAATGGTGGTACCATTCCCGGAAGTGAGGCAGTTGGAGGCTATAGTCTGGCTGCATCATTCCTCCATCTTCTTTGGTTTGGGACACCTCAAGGCCAAAGAAGTTCTGAGAGGGGGCAAGCTCCAACTTTGGACAAATGTGTAGGAGGACTGCTAGACCTCTTGGCAAAAAGAGTGCTGCACCATGGAAAGCAGGAATTCTGTGGACTGTGGGAGAGGTGGGAGAGAGAGAAGCCCTCCTAGGCATTGTCCAAGGGCAGCCCCAAGCACAGGGGGCTCCTGGCTTCTCTAGCCCTTCCTGCCTGCATTGTCACCCCAACACGGGGGACTGAGCCAAGGAAGCTCAGCCAGTGAGCTGGCGTTCATGCCAGCTCAGTACATATGTGAGGCGGTGGGGGGTGCTCTAAGTCCCCATGAGAACATGCTGTACAGAAACAGCCTCCCTGCCATGCATCAGGACAGGTGCCAGGAAATGGAGTGAGCAGGAACTTGGGGATGCTGCTCCTCAGAGCAGGTAATAGCCACTCATCTCTCAGTATTCATCTCTTCACTTTGGCCATGCTGGAGAGGAAGGAACCTCCTTACCTGTGGGCATTATACTCTCAACAAGGCATCACTCAGCTCACTCACTTGCAAATGCAATCTTTCTGGATGCTCTTGTGCCACCACTGTGTTCTAGCACATACCCCTGAGCTGAGGCCAATTCTCTCCCTTGCCTTCTGCCTTCATGGGATCACCGTTGCACACTCTCCCTCCTATGGAAATGCCTCCTTTACTCTTCCCTATAAAATTCTCACCTCACTCGAGACTTTTGCTATGCCAATGTCACATCTTTTTTAGCCCACAATAATATCTGTTATTCAAGCCTGTATTGCTTATCTAGTCAGTTCCACCCAGTTTAATATCTAACTGATCTCTAATAATTTGACTTGAGTTGGAATTGTGGATCTCCAAATATTACAGTCTCCTTGACAGCAGGGTCTTGCTTTCCAATTTTTTTTTATTCCTTCACAGTGCTTGGCCCAGAATAAGGATCCAATAAATGCTCTTTGTAGAGCACTAATTAAGTAGACTCAGGCCCCCTCCTCTCTTGATAGTCACTCTGCCAGCTCCTGGGAAAGAAGAGAACATCCAAGAAAGCAATGCAGGAGAACTCTACTCCCACTACATTGTGAGCTGCTCAAGGACAGGGACTAGGTCTCATCAACTCCCCTCTCCTTGCACCAGTTGGAAAAGAGAAGACAGGAAGAGAAGGAGGGAAGAATGGTTCCTCCTGTTGTATTCAGGAGCCTGCTTGTGTTGGCTCCTTCTGGGGAAAATGAGCTCAGTGGTTGTTCTTTCAGAATATGACTGAGCAAGTGGGAGCTCTCCTTGCATGCCTTTTCTGGCTCTTCCGGCAGCTGCTTCCATGACTGCGGGCATCCCTCAGGCTCCCTGCCTCTGCCTTCTGCACTTCTCTTTCAGCACAGATTGCCGCCACTCCCAAGGCTTCTGTTACTGTCTCCAAAGCTTCACTCACAGCTTCAGCTCTAACCTCCCTCCAGACTTCATGTCTGCATTCCTAACCACCTGTTGGATATTTTTTTCTTGCTAACCCCAGGTGTCCAGATCCAAACTCACTGACAACTTCATCCCCTATATGTAATGGCTGTTTTCCCGATTCCTTGGATCGTGTTAATAATTCCCTTCATTTTCCTAATCAATGTCATCATTGGCTCTCATTAGCCATATTCAGTTAGTAAGGAAGTCTTTCCTATTCTTTCTTCAAAAGGTTTCGTATCTCAAGTGCCCTTTCTTTTCCCGCTGACATCACCACTGGCATCCACCTCTTTTAACTGATCTCCCCAGGCTATTTTTTTTTAGACCCCACAAATTGACAGATCTGATGATACTGTTACATTCATCATTTATTTCCACCTGGAGCATAGCACATGAAAATATTCCCCTCTCCAGCCAGCATGGTGGCTCATGCTTGTAATCCCAGCATTACATTTGGGAGGCCGAGGCGGGTGGATCACAAGGTCAGGAGTTCAAGACCAGCCTGTCCAATATGGTGAAACCCCTTTTCTACTAAAAAAATACAAAAAGTAGCTGGGCGTGGTGGCGCACACCTGTAGACCCAGCTACTCAGGAAGGCTGAGGCAGGAGAATCACTCGAACCCAGGAGGCGGAAGTTGCAGTGAGCCGAGATTGTGCCATTGCACTCCAGCCTGGGTGACAGAGTGAGACTTGGTCTCAAAACAACAACAACAAAAACAAAAAATATTCCCCTCTCCTCCTCCTCCTGATTGTAATATCCCTCAACTTCAATGCTGAGGCACAGCATAATCTGACATGACTATGGTAGGTCTCTCTACCAGGTGGCCTGTAGGATTTATCATTGTTTTGAGTTTTTCTGACTAAATTTTTAATTAGGTTTTCACTCTTTCACAGCAAAGAAACAAAAATGACTGATAGTTCACAATTTACGTGGATATCTTATGTTCTATCAAGTCTTGAGCAGGTGCCAAAAATAGTTTTTCTCTGTTCGGCTGTGATCTTGTGGGAGGATATTATAATCTAAGAATGAAACAGGGTTTTATAACCCTTAGGCGCTATGCTAACACTCCTCCGTTCAACAATTTTCAGCCTCTTTTTCTGCCAAGAGGCTAAAGCCCAAATAAGTTTTGAGTTTTATCAAATCTTAATTAGTTTGGGGAGGATCAATATTGTTTAAACAAGTCTCATGTCCTTTGTAAATGATAACACAAATAGCTTTGGGCAAAGGAGGGTGTTTCACTCCTTGCTGTGGACATATGGAATTTATGACTGTAAGAAGTGATACAGGTGGCAAGTAGAAATGGGTCTAGATCTTTTCTTTCATGTCAGAAGATCATTCTGGTATCAGAGACAGAAACACCAAGGGGAAAAAGCCTACAGACTTGAGATAAGTGCATTGTGGCCCTGGAGGAGGGTGGGCCCATGGCTCCTTGCACCTCCTTAGCTTCATTGAGTTAAAGACCATGTGTCTGATGCCCTGATAGGCATCTGTCCTTAGAATGGTGCCACTTGAAAGGAGGAGGAACTTCAGAGTGCTCTCAATCATCTCTCACCATGTGGCGGGATCTGGGTAGCACTGCTCAAAATCGGATGGTTATATTGATGATCACCTGAAAATCATAGAAAAGAAATTTTTAAAGAAGAGTTCAGGCATTCCACCATCTCTCCAACATAGCAGCCTCTCTCTTTACCTCTAATGTGCTTCTCTGACTTAAATGAAGCACTTCTAAGAAAGGCAGAGGTCATTGTATTAGGCTCCAAGAAACGTCCCCTGCTGTTTCTGTCTCTTTCCTTCCGCAGCAGGGCTTCCTCTGTCACCATGGTGACCCACCCACATCTCTAGATGAGGCTAACCAGCTGTAGAGGCTTCGTAGGGGTGGGTTGAAGAGGAGGAGGATGGAGAGTAGGGAGTGTTTGGCAGGTATGCATGCATGTACAGGGTGCAGGAACTAAACAGGGGAAGCAGATTTGAGTGGTAGGTATTAGGATATAGTAAACCAAAAAGAGGGTGCCCAGGTGCCTCCGCTTTATAGGGGCTTTGATTTGTTTCTAGGTCTTTATACAGGAAGGCCTGGATGCACCTTGAGATGTAGCAAGCTGACATGAGCTGTCCACTGCCTGAGATAGGAGTCCTGGACTTTAGGCTCTGTCCTGCCTTTAAATGGCACAGCCCAATAGTTCAAAAGCATTTCCTTTATTAGTAATGCAAAAGCCCACTTAGATGGAATAAGCCACACAATTAACAGTTACAGTTGCCAAAGCATGAAGTTCAAGGCATTCCAAAAGCTTTTAAAATTGTTTGAATGAAAATGTGGCTGACCACTACAGTGCACTCCAGCATTCTATTATTGTTTCGACTGAACATTATGTTCTTGATTTTCATTGTTGCATGTATCTGATTTCAACTAAAGCAAAGGGAAGAGGAGGCATGTGGCCTTTGCTTCAGATGACAGCCCTGTCTTCCTTGCAGTCTAGAATATCTGCTTTCATTTCCTTACATCTTGTTACTGAAGCCTTCTTCCCTACCTTTTGCCTTCTACTCTGACTATTCAGTTCATAGCTCCTTCACTATATCCCATTTCCCCTTCTATTCTCTAAATACCAGGGCTTCATAATGCTCAGGCATCTTTGTGAAGACCTCAGTTGTACGCCAAGGTTTCCACCCGCTTGCCCAAATTAATAATTCTCAAATCTACAACTCTAGCCGGAGGTCCATCCTGATCTGTAGGGTTAGATTTTATGCTTATAGACACCCCCTTGAAGTTCCTACCCTCACCCCAAATCATTAAGCCGCAAAGAGTTCTTCATTTTGTTCGGGTGTCCAGGCCTCTGTCCATGGTACTGATGTTCCGTGGGCCTGTAATGTGAAACTTGTCACCATTTTCCTCTTTTCATCTTCCATATCCAGTGTATCCCAAAGTCCTCTTCCTTGTAGTCATCTCCTAAATCCAGGCCCACAATAGATCTTTTTGTCAAGATCTCTTTTAGCTCTACTCTCAATTTCCATACAAATCCTGTAAATTCCTACCAGAAAAAATTTCCCAACCAGTGGAATCATCACAGCATTCCCTTGGTGAAGGCTGGATTATAGTCAAGCACACTCTCCAGTGGGGGTGGGTTTGGGAAGTAGGCCGGAATTTCTCCCATAAAGGTACTCTCCAAGACAGATTAGGTTAAAGCCAGGAAAGAAACTTTGCCAAAGGTTAAACCAATTATACACTGGACCTGAATTTAAGCAAGAAGAGAGAATCCAGAGAGATTAAAAAAATTTATTTTCTTGCTTGTCCTCCGGAAGCAAGAAGAGAACTAGTTCCATTGAGGTTTTGTTGCTGGGTTTATTTGTTTAGTTTTAAGCAATATGGCAGTATCACAGAGAAGTAGGAAAAACCCAAGTCATTCAATCTGGAGTTTCTGGAGAGTGGCAATTAGTAAGAAGCACTTCTGGACTTCCATCTCAGGGTTTAGGTTTCACCAGGAAGGGGTTATTTATAATTCAGATTCACTTAATAATTGCTGAGAACCAATTATGCTTCTTGTCTTGTGCTAAACACTTTCACAGGTATTTGAAAAAACTCATCTTCACAATGATCTTCATTTAAATGGGGACTGAAGTAGAATGAATATATATTATTGGCCTACTATTTGCCAGACCCTATGTAAAACTCTTTAAATACCTTAATTGAAGTCTTTATTATAATTGTTTTAACATGAAGTTACAAACAATATATGTCTTGATTTACAAGTATAGTCCTTTTCCTTTTGTTTGAATCTCACTTAAACTGTTTCATTAGCATTTGATTTTTTTCTACCTTGGCATTAAGGAGAAGATTTTTAAGTTAAGGATGAGAATAACCCTAAAATAACCACTGTGATATTTTGTTGTATTTTCTTTTATTTCCTTCCCTGTATAGATGATTATATGAGCTCTTACACCCTCACACCCAACATCACCATCTAAATAATATTTCAATGAATAATCTTGTAGATGTGTCATTTTGTACACAGACCATAGTTCTCAAAATAAATTAAAATATCATGATGTAATCTTCATATGTATGCAAAATGACAACTGTATGAGACAATTGGCTGTGGCATTTTTATAGCAGTAAAAGTGATGAAACCTCCTAAATGCTTATACATACATGTACATATGCACTCAGATAAAAATATCTGGTTTTTACTTATGTAAGCATGCTACATATACTACTTTAATCTTCTTGATACCTAATGAAGAAATGAATGTATCTTGAATATATTTTCATGTTTTGAAATATTATTTGAAGCATCTTATATGGTTTCACAATATTCTTTCTATAGAATATTCTCTATGTCTGTATATCATTTAAGCATAATATATTTATTTAAGCATAATATATTTAAGCAAGTTCTCTATTTTTGGTATTTAAATTGTTTAAAAGTTTAATAATGTTACATCAAACAACCCTGAGCACACATCTTTGGCCATGTCTCATTTCCTTAGCCCAATAACTAAAAGCAGCTTTTCTCAGTCAACACATTGTCAATTGTCTAGCAGTGTGACAGGGTAGATGGATAGATTTCCTCATTCTGAACCATTCATCTGTCTATTCCTGAGAAATACCTTATTTGATTCTGATGTCTTATTATTTTATTACAACACTGGATTCTATTTTCTTGTGATATATATATATATATATAACATAATATATATCACATATATATGAAATATGTATTCATAAGTAAAATTTGTATGTTTCGTGCTCACCCTGTCAAGTTTTTGTATTAAGATAATTTTGTAAAGCCAGTGAATAACCTTCCATCTTTTTGTATGCTTTGAAACAGCATAGCATGAAGCATCTGTTTTTTGGATGTTTGGAGGAATGCAACAATAAAAATGTGTAGTGTCTTTTCAGGGGGTGGGTCCTTCTATTGGCACAGAGTTAAAGACTTGGCTTGTGTTACTTCATCAATTGCACAGCAACAATTTTGGGAGGCAGATAGTGTTGTCATTGCCAGTTTTGAGACAAGGAAACTGAAGTTTGGAGAGTTTGAATATTTTGCCCAATGTTGCATAGCTAACAAGTGAAGCTGGGATGTGAACCCAGGCAGGCTGGTGCTAGGCCCACATCCTAAACTATGTGATGTTATGTATATTGCCTTCCCATACTTGGCAACATGATCCTTGCATAGTGATTCATTCAAGCTTTCCAACTTCTAAATTCAATTTGCAATTTCAATTTTTCTTTAAAAAAAAATCCATTGGACATTTTACACTTCATTAGCTTAAAACTATAATGTCACTCACAAAAATCTTCATATATGAAGTTAGATTCCTTTTCTTCTTAAACTTCTGTGTCAATGTTTTCTGGATTAGCAATTTATGCATATTATTATTCTCTTTCACAGAATTGTCTCTTATACATATCAGTTCTATAATTTTTTAAGTCTTCCAATCATTATTTTACACTTTTGAATTTGCTAATTCCTGCCTCCTAATTTTCTTTTGTTTAGTTTGGTATTGTTTTCTAATTTCCTGGCTTGAATCTTTGATCCATTTATTGTCACTTTTTTCTGTTAACAATGTAAGGTCTTTATGAATTTCTCTCTGGCACTATTCCATGAGCAACAATACACAGTGTTCTTATTGTTGTTATATCCTAAATGATCTGTAATTGCAGCCTTTGACCCAAGAGTTATTTAGCAGAGTGTGGAAATTCAAAGTGTTTGGGTTTGTTCATTTGAACTTTTGCCACTAATTTTCTATTATATTGTATTGTGGTCAGAGAGCAGAGCCTGTACAAGTTCTGCTTTTTGGAACTTAATGAGATTTCCTTTGTGGACTAATATATAATCAATTTTTGTGTTTTATGAGTACTTAGAGAAAAGATATATTTTCTTTTGGTAGAGTACAAAATGGACATATATGTATGAAAGCAGGTATCTGTTGTATCTGTGAAATCCATTATTCAGTTTCTTTGCATCCTTTTTTTTTTTTTTCTTAAACTTGGAAAGGAGAGCTTTATTTGTCTTACAGGGTTGCAGCTTACAGGCAGTCATTCTGTCAGGATGAAAAGCATAGCCTCTAGCCAGAAGCCAGAAACAGGAACTTGGAGAGTTGGAAGAATAAGACAGAGATTTATGCTAAGTGGGGAGGCTGAATATGCATATTAAATAAGCTATAGGCGGAGTCATGCATATTTATGAAAGGAGAAACATGCACATGTGAAGCTGAGCTTCATGTCTCCCTATGGGTCCCATGTTCAAAAAATGGCTGTGTTAGCATAATCCAAGGGTGGCATTTCTGGCATCAGAAGCTGAAGCAAAAGACACAAAAACCTTCACTGCACATCCTATATTGACTGGCCAGAATCATGCCATGGTTGGTGGTCTCTTATCAGGAAGAAATGCTGATCAGTTGTTTTGTGGAAACTGCAAAAGGGGTTTCTTTGCATCCTAATTCATTCTTTGCCTTCGTAATCTATCAAAGACTGAGGGTGATGTGTTAAGGTCTTCCACTACTCTTATGTTCCTGTCATTTCCTCTTTGTATTTGTTACAGAACTAGTTTTATATATTTCACAGCCACATTATTCAGCACAAAAAGCTCATGACGCTATCTGTGTCTTCTTTGTCACATGTACCATTTATCGACATTAAATAACCCTGTCTTTTTTTTTTTTTTTTTTTTTTCGAGATGGAGTTTCGTTCTTGTTGCCCAGGCTGGAGTGCAGTGGTGCAGTGGTGCAATCCTGGCTCACTGCAACCTCTGCCTCCCAGCTTCAAGTGAATCTCCTGCCTCAGTCTCCCAGGTAGCTGGGATTGCAGGCATGCACCACCACACCTAGCTAATTTCTTGCATTTTTAGTAGAGATACATTTTCACCATGTTGGCCAGGCTGGTCTTGAACTCCTGACCTCAGGTGATCCACCTGCCTTGCCGTCCCAAAGTGCTGAGATTGCAGGCATGGGCCACTGCACCCGGCCTCTTTCTGTCCTATTTAATGCCTTCTTTTTCCTTTAAGTCCACTTGATCTGATATTTATATTGCCAGTCCAGCTTCCTTTTTGTTTGCACATGGCTGATAAACTTTGTCTATCCTTTTATATCTAACCTTTCTGTGTCATTTTATTTTATGCTTATCTTTTGATGTGTGTGTGTGTGTGTGTGTGTTACACACACACACACACACACACACACACACAGAGAGGGAGGGGATATTCTATCTTATGTGGTACTTCATGGGTTGTCTAATTAGCTAAAAGAGATTCCTCATTCTCATAGAATGGTCATTCCTTCATTGGAATATCTTTTTCTCTCTGCTATAGTTGTGTAGTATGATCATGTCTTCTCCATGAAGCCCAGACCCCAGGTGTCAAGCTACTTGACCAACTATGAGTGTTTGACTTAACCTGAGTCAATTCAAATTCCTACTCCAGAAACTAGAAATCGTTATAAGAGATAGTTTTTGTCTCTCTGTGTGGCTGTACTCATGACACATAAACCAGGTTGCTATGGACAGTCATGTGGGTTTGGAAGAGATAAAGTCAGTCTTTAGAGACTGTGGCACATTGTATTTTCCAAAAATGGCTACAGTGATATTTCTAGTCCCACATGCTCTCCCAGAACCTTGCCATCCCCTCATTAGATAGAATTTATTTTCCTGCTCCTTGTAACTGGAGGCCTTTGAGATAGCCTCAATGAATAGCTTTTTTTTTGTTTTTTGAGAGAGTTTCATTCTGTTGCCAGGCTGGAGTACAGTGGCACAATCTGGGCTCACTGCAACCTCCACTTCCCAGGCTCAAGCGAGTCTCCTGCCTCAGCCTCCCAGGTAGCTGGGACTATAACTGCATACCACCATGCTCAGCTAATTTTTGTATTTTTAGTAGAGATGCAGTTTCACAATGTTGGCCAGGATGGTCTCAATCTCTTGACCTTGTGATCTGCCTACCTCAGCCTCTCAAAGTGCTGGGATTACAGGCATGAGCCTCTGCGCCTGGCCAGCTCTCTTTCTTTTGGCACACTTAGAACCTTAGATTCCAGCTACCAAGTTGTAGGGGTATCCAGACCACATGAAAAGGATATATGTTAGGGCTAATAGCCCCAGCTAAGGTCTCAGTTGGTAGCCAACATCCATTTCCAGCCCTGTGAGTGAACAAGACTTCAGATGGTTCTGTCCCATAGCCTTCTAGCTGTCCTACCCAAAAGAACTGGAATGGAGATGAGTCCTCTCCACTGAACTTTGCCTAAGTCACAGATATATAAGCAAGCTAAATATTGTCTTGATTTTAACATTTTTATTTTGAGATAGTTGTAGACTCACATGCAACTATAATGAATAATACAGAAAGATCCTCTGTACCTTTGGCTCAGTTTCCCCATTTTGCAAAAATACAGTCTGATCTCAAAATCAGAATATTGGCATAAACAGTTAATGTCCAGAACATTTCCGTCAACACAAGGATTCCTCTTGTTACCCTTTTATAGCTGTACCAACTTCCTTCCTGTACCCACCCCTTCCTTAATGCCTGGCAACCAATAAACCATTCATTTCTGCAATTTTGCTATTTCTTGAATGCTATAGAAATGGAATCATACAGTATGTAAACTTGGGGATTGGGTTTTCTTTCACCAAGCATAATTCTCTGGAGATTGTTCTAGGTGGTTGCATGTGTTAATAGTTCATTGCTTTTTACTGCTGAGTAGTGAATACTGCATGATAGAGGTTTATCATACTTTGTTTTTTTTAAACCATTGACCTATTGAAAGACATATAGGTTGTTTTCAGTTTGGGGATATTGTGAATAGAGATGCTGTCAACATTCATGTGCAGGGTTTTATGTCCACATAGAGCTTCATATACCTGGAATAAATACTTAGGAATGCAATTACTGAGTTGTATGGTAGTTGCATGTTTAATTTTTTTTTTAAATCTTCCAAACTGTTTTCCATAGTGACTGTACCATTTTACATTCCCACCAAAAATGAATGAGTCATTCAGTTTCTCTATATTCTTGCCAGCATTTTGTGTTGTGTCTATTATTTTTAAAATTTTAGCTATTTATATCTTAGGTACACAGCGATATCTCACTGTGGTTTTAATGTGCATTTCCCTTATGGATAATGATATAGAATATTATTTCATATGCTTATTTTTCATCTGTATATCTTCAGTAAAATGTCTCTTCATTACGTCTGCTCATTTTAAAATCAGATTGCATTTTCCTGTTACATTTTGAGAGTTATTTTTATATCCTAGATATTAGTTCATTATTAGTTATATGGTTTGCAAATAGTTTTTCCAGTCAGTAGTCTGTCTTGTCATCCTTTTAATAGAGTCTTTTGAAGAGAAAATGTTTTAATTTTAAGTCTGATTTATACATTTTTAAATTTTATCCATCGTGCTTCTGGTGTCAAGCCTAGGGACTCTTTCTTATCCCTGAATCCTGAAAAAATTCCTCCTGTTTTTTTTTCTTAATGCTTTGGAGTTTTATATTTTACATTTAAATACATGATCTATTTTGAGTTAATTTTTATATAAGGTAGGAGACTTGCGTTGAAGTTCTCTCTTTTTTTTTTTTTTTTTGCTTATAAATATCCAGTTGCTCTAGAATCATGTCTTTAAAAAGATCTTTTTTTCCCCACTAAATTGCTTTTCTACCTTTTTCAAAAAATCAGTTGGATATATTTGTGTGGGCCTATTTCTGAGTTTTCTATTCTTTTCCATTTATCTATATGTCTGTCCCTCTGCCAATGCCAGAGTTTTGATTACTGTTGCTATATGATATTTTTTGTAATTGAGTAGACTTATCCTTCTACTTTGTTTTACTTTTTCAAAATTCTTTTTAGCTATTCTACTTCCTTTGCCTTTCCACATACATTTTATAATATTGTCTATAGCTAGGAAAAAATCTTGCAGGGATGTTGGTAGGAACTGCATTGAATCTGTATATTATTTTAGAGAATTGACATCTTTACTCTGTCTAGTCTTCCAATCTCTAAACATGGCATATATCTCTATTTATATTGTACCATTTTAATTCCTTTGCAATTCATGTTATACTTTAAAAAATTATTTTCTCAGTGACTGTTCTTGGGATTACCTATGTGTCTTATCACATCACAGTCTTTAGAAATAACTGATTCCAGTAGAATATAGAAACTTTGTTCCAATATTGCATCAACGAATCCTCCTCCTTTGCCTTATCATTGTCATATATATTACATCTCTCTCTATATATGTATACATATGTTACACCCAACAATGTAATATAAAAATTATTGCTTTATACACTTTTATGGTTTTTAAAAGTTAGGAGAAGACACAAGAAAAATATATTTACAGAGCCTCTTACATTAACCACATATTTGTAATTTCTGATATTTTAAATGTCTTCCTGTTTAAATTTTTTCTTTCTTGATAACAAAATTTTAAATGTATTACCAGTGGAACTGTTTATTCTAATGAAGGTAGAAGCCCAATTCAGAAGACAGATGGAAATCAAGCTGCTCTAGGTGAGGTAGGAATTGGGTGAGTAGGAGGAGTGCTGACACTCCATCCTAGATACTATTCTCTACACAGTGACCCTTGAGGTACCTGCAAGCAACCCTCAGGTCTCTCTGAAGCCAGTTTGGGAAACACTGCCCTAAGGACACCCTTAATCGACTGCTTTGATATGAGATTAAGGTAATCTTCATGTAGAATCATGTTGGCCCCCATCTGAAGGAGGTAGAGGAAAGCACTGAGCTTACACTTAGGCAAGAACTGCAAAGGGTTCCATGTGGAATCTTTCTTTTTTTAATTTCTGAAAATGTGTCAGTTTGAGGCAACAAATAACTCCTTTTATCTCAGGGCAAAATAACCTTAGAAATTATTTCATCCTTCTATAAGACATCTTCAATACTGAATGACTCATCCCAGCCAATATGCTAACTATTAATATGTATAAATTCAAACGTGTGAACTCAGATGTGCTATGTCCTAATGTCTGTTTCCTTTCGGCCTGAACTTTCCTTAGTATTTCTTATAATTCAGATTTGCCAGCAAATAATTTCCTCAGTCTTTTTATGAGAATGTTTTTATTTCACCTTCATTTTTGAAGATTAATTTTGCTGTATATAGAATTCTTGATTGACAGGCTTTTTTTTTTTCTTTTAGCACTGTGAAGAGGTCTTCCCAACTGCCTCTGGCCACGATTGTTTTGGTTGAGAAGTCAGCCATTTATTGTATTGCTGCTCTTCTATATGTGATGAGAAGGCAAGGGTGTATCCCAGTGCTCCAAATCCACTGAGTCTCTTTTGACCACAGTAGCAGTTGCCAGGACTCACAGCCTGTCCCACCCAGGAAGAACCTCTGTGCTGACTGATTAGCAGGGAAGGTGGAGCAGCTCTGGGCAAGAATATCTAGAGCTAATAAACCCTCACTGTTCTTACCTGAAGTTCAGCAGTTGTTCAACCATAAGTGCTTCTCAGATTTTTGTATGTCTTTGGTCAATTTCCAGAGCACTGAAATGGCTGTTTTTCTAAATTTTCTCTAGCTTCGTAATTGTTTTATGGGGAAAGGATTTGCTAACCTTCTTACTGGGGCATGACCAGCTTCACTGGGGTTCTGGGGATAGTCTCCCCAATCACTCTGTAGCTTCCTAGTACCCTGGAGACCTCAGCACTCAGCCAAAGAGATGTTAGAGGGAAGTGGAGACAAAGGGAAAGCTCTGGTTGGGTCCTCAGTCCCTAGGTAGCTTAAAAGCATTTTAAGACCTTTTGTTATTAGTAAAATCCCAAATATATTTTAGGTTGAACATTTTGTGTCCTGGGAGAATGAGATCTGTGTTCAGATTTCAGACTCCATCATACATATTAAGAGTTAGAATATTGACTGGGATGAGTCATTTGGTATTAAAGACATCTCATAGAAGGCAGAAATAGGTTCTAAAGTTCTTTTGCCTAGAAATAAAGGGAGTTATTTGTTGTACCAGGCTGATACATTTTCAGAAATAAAAATTAAAGGTTCCACATGGGACTCTTCACCGTTCTTCCCCTACGTATAAGCTCAGTGGCTTCCTGTCTCCTTCAGGTGGGGGCCAACATGATTCTGTATGAAGACCACCTTGTGCTCACATCAAAGCAGTCACTGAAGGGTGCCTCTAGGACAGTGTTTCCCAAACTGGCTTCAGAGAGACCTGAGGGTTGCTTGGCAGTACCTCAAAAGCTGCTGTTTAAAGGATAGTGTATAAGGGATGGAATGTCAGCACTCCTCCTACTCACCTGACCTCTGCCTGATCCAGAGCAGCTTGGTTTCCATTTGTCTTCCGAATTGGGCCTCTACCAAAGATTTCATTAGAAGAAGCAGTTCCTCTGGTCATAAATTTAAAATCTCTTGATCAAGTTCAGTTACTGTATTTTACAGGTGAGAAAAGAGGTTCAGAGAAGGGAAGTAACCTGCTCAAGATCAGAGAGTTGGTGGCAGAGACAGAACTTTCCCAAGGTCATATTTTATTCATTATGCATCATTGTCTGAAAGCTCCCATGCTATTTACAAAATCTCTCTTGTGCTCCACAGAAGACACTCCAAGAAGGTTTGTGTTTTCTGGTGTCTGTGCATCTCATTGCTTGTAGCCCTTGGGTGTTGGTATATACCTGGGTTCCATGAAATTCTTTTTCTGAACTCTGGAAGAATGGATATGGTTCTGAGTCAAGCAAGTTTTGAATCCTGCCTACTATATCCTTCCTCTCGGACATGTACCATGCATGTTAAAGGTGTTGAGAAGTCCAGCCATAAATAACCCATTTTATTAGTTATTTGACCGTGGAGCATTTTTTTTCCACCTAATATAGTCAGAGTGTAGACAGGAAACATATATATCCATTTGGGTATTCTAGGAGGAATTTAACAAAAGGACTACATTCAAAGGTGTGAGTAGATGTATGGAACTCCCAAGAGATACTGCAGTGCCCCAGGACTAGTAGATGTGGAGAGCTTTAGTCAAACTGGGCCTGGGTGGTGAAGGAAAGGAGTGGCTTTTGGAACCCAAAGACAGGGAGAACTGTGTACACAGAGCCCTCAGATCTTCATTTTAGAGATACAGCCAGACCCCCATGAATGTACAGGAAGGTAGCCTGGGAATTAAGTGTCCCAACTTCACTCTCCTCCATCTTTCTGCTCTCTTTTGGGGTTCCCCCATTTATCAAACCCAACCAGCAGCCACAGAATGAGAAAACTTAGCAAAGTGATCCACACAGGTCAGCATCCAGGAGCACTGAGAAGGGTAGAGAGTTGATACAGCGGGTCAAATGGGAATTTCCAGCATAGATTTGTTAACCCGCCTTGACAAATGCTACCCTAGTGTACTCCAAAGATGTCCTGTTGGGGTTTGGGCAGATGGTTTTCTAGGTAATGGGTGGAGGTCTGGAATGTGTGGGAAGATAGGTGTTGATGTGGAAGGGAGAAAAGCAGAATTCATGATGTACACTGAATAGGAAGGCCAACGATTCTCTGATTTTGTCTAGGGCTCTTCTCTGCGGGGATGTGCGTGCAATCTGTTAAGCTTGGCATCTTGTCTTTCTCTGGACTTATCAACTGATCATATCTCCTCTCTCTCAATTACCAGTCCCCACTCCTTCTCTCTTAGTGAGTCCTGGGCTTTGGCACTGGGCCCAGTCAGGGATATCAGCCTTCCTGATGGATTGAGCTGGATAACAATTAACACTCTGGATTCATTGATCGATATGCTGACAAGACCACAAAGTGACAAAACAATCTCTATTTGAGCGCCAAGGCTGTTTGCAGGAAGCAGAGAAACAAGGTGGGGACCCCCTAATCACTGAGAGCATGTGGACTACCAGCAGTGGTTAGCTGGTCTCCTAGAACCAGAACATCCCCCCTTGCCTCATCAGCCAAGGTTGAAGAAGCTGACAGTGAGTTTCCTCACATTTGGTAGCAGGTTTAACTGCTAAGGGAGGTGGGCAGTTTCCTCTGTGGTACAAATAAACTGTGAGCATATATGTGAGTGTGCATGTATGGATGTCTGCATGTGTTTGGTTATGTGTGTGTTTGAAATGGGGAGTAGATGAAATAGAAAAAGGGTGATTTGGTGTCCAGCATTCTTCATGATCATTCAATGACAGATATAGCAAAAGCAATTTCTGTTTAGTGAGTCAAAGGAAAGTTAGGGGTACAAATAAAGCCCAAAGGCATAAATAATGGATGGATCAATGGGATCCTGAAAGTATAAAACAAAGAGGTGGGCCAGGCGCAGCGGCTCATGCCTGTAAATCCCAGCACTTTGGGAGGCCAGGGTGGGTGGATCACCTGAGGTCAGGGGTTCAAGACCAACCTGGCCAACATGGTGAAATCCTGTCTCTACTAAAAATACAAAAATTGGCTGGGCGTGGCAGCATGCACCTGTAATCCAGCTACTTGGGAGGCTGAGACAGGAGAATTGCTTGAACCCAGGAGGCGGAAGTTGCAGTAAGCCAAGATCATTCACTGCACTCCAGCTGGGGTGACAGAGCATGACTTTGTCTCACAGCAAACAAACAAAGACGTGTTTCAGATATGGCTATAAACTCTCATGTCTGGGAGCTGATCAACACACTCCAGAACTGCTATGATAACCTTGGAATTTCCTCCCTGCCTCTGGTCTGTTCCCCTTTGTGTTCCCTCCACATACATGTGCTAGATGAGTCTTTCTCCAATGCTACGTCATCCTGGCCTTGAGCCTGCAAGTATCTTAACTACCAACAGGTTAAAGTTTAGATGCTTAAGGCCAATGAGTTTTAAACTCTAATGTACTTAAGAATTACACGAGGAACTGATTTAAAAGATTCTGGGCCTTCGTTCCACCCCATAAATTATGATTTTGGAAGATCCGATGCAGGCTCTAGGAATCAGCTTTTTAAAAGCATCTTAGGTGACTGCTGGAAACTGGCCCTCACTTTGGGCAATGCTGCAGGTGGAATTCCATTTTCAAAGCTGCCCATAGTCCAGGCCCATTTCATCTCACTCAACATGCTAGGGACTCACATGGACTGGTTTCCTTCTGCTCTCCCCAAAACACCTGTCCACCTCAGTGCTCGCCTTGGGGACATCTTCCACTTGGATCGTTCTCCTTTTCACTTCTCCCAAACTCTTCCAATCCTTAAAGGTAAAACTCCGGCAGGCCTCACCTGGTGGCTTATGCCTATAATCCCAGCACTTTGGGAGGCTGAGGCAGGCGGATCACGAGGTAAGGAGTTCGAGATCAGCCTGGCCAACATGGCAAAATCCCGTCTCTACTAAAAATACAAAAGTTCGCTGGGCAATGTGGTGGGTGCCTGTAGTCCCAGCTACTTGGGAGGCTGAGGCAGGCGGATCACGAGGTCAGGAGTTTGCAATCAGCCTGACCAACATGGTGAAATCCCGTCTCTACTGAAAATACAAAAATTTACCGGGCATGATGGTGGGTGCCTGTAGTCCCAGCTACTTGGGAGGCTGAGGCAGAAGAATCACTTAAACCCAAAAGGCGAAAGTTGCAGCGAGCCGAGATTGCACCACTGCACTCCAGCTTGGGCAACACAGTGAGACTCCATCTAAAACAAAAAACATAACTCAGGTTCATCTCCATAAAGCCACATTCAGGTCCTCCAATGCAAAATGGAGTTCTTTGCTCTTTTGATAATTGGAGAATTGGTCACCACTGTTATTCATTTTCGGTGCTTCATCATATATTGCTTTTTACTTTTCTGTCTCATTCATTCACTCTTTCAGAGTTCATTAAATACTTCTGCATGTAAGGCTCTTTTCCTCAACTATGTATACATTGAATGTTTCTGGAGGTTGAGTTCAATGACAATGCTTTTGTGTTTACCTTAGCACAATACTTCCTAGGCTCCTTGGAGGTACTTGTGCAGTTTTTTTGAATGATGAATAAATGAGTAAAGGGATCAACTCCTGAGGTGGCAGAAAATGAACAGGAGGCCATGGTGATAATACTGGATTGCTTATCTCACCTTCCTTCTTCTTCTTCTCTTCTTCCTAAGGCCCAAAGTGGCAGATGTTCTGTGCCTGTAGCCAGGTCTGTGGGTCATAGCATTTCGCGTGTATCTGAGTATGAGTGTGTTGGGGGAAAGAAGGCACCTGTCCTTCCCTATCTCAAATCCAACCCACACTTGGCACTTCTGCAGGAAGATTAGTTGTCATTCTAACTCATCCCAACACAGCCATTTTGAGCTTGGCGGCATGAAAAAGCCAATGCAGAGAGGCAGGCCTTTGACTCTTGCTGTAAGAAGGTGAGATCTCTCCCAGTAAGAAATGTTGATTGCTGATGATGTTGTTAGGTCATTGATTCCTGTGCTTCTGTACACTCTGTTGCTTTCCCTGTTTCTCAGTCTTGCCTGTTCACCCCAGAACCCCTGAGTCAGGGTCCCCTTGGTGCTGAGCAGTGAGCGGTCTTTTTCTTGAGAGCCCAGGTCTGTGTGAACTCCTCTTCCCCAGTGGGCCTGCTCTGCTTCCCCATTTCTGGCAAGGATGTTCAATTTCAATTCTGCTTGAAAAAAAATGTCATCACATGGATTGTCATGCCCACGCAGGGAAACAATGTGTCTTCTGCCAGATTCACTTAAAAAGACAAACTTTAGGTTTCCTTGGGAGAGCTGCCTGCCACCTGCTGTGATCGGCATCTTCAGGACAGCTTTGGCTTATCTGAGTCTGGAGATGCTGGAGCTGTGTTTGTTCTGCTTGAAGTTATTGTAATTACTACAAAAGACACATTTACTATTCTCTACTCAGCTCCAGGTCAGTAATCCTCTTGCTATGAAATCCTTGAAATGCCCTCGAATTGCTTGCGAGTGGGATCAGGTGTGAGCACCAGATGTGTGATGAAGTGGATCTGAGAAAGGGTGGGCTGGACTTGGCCGCTGACACGGTGCCAAGCTGGACTGCAGGTGGGATCCCTACGGAGGCATAAGGCCTATGCTGTTGCCTCCGACATGGGAGAGCTGTGAGATTCTTTTGCATATTTTGGATTCTTTTCACCTCCCCCCATGGGCAGGCACCCCACCTTACAATCTCTCAAGCTCCAGTCTAGGCACCCAACATATCTACTTAACATCACAAAACTCAACTCAAGTTGAAATATTGGAATGATAGAGTGGTTGCTATTTTGAGAATGTGCAGCCTTTTGGGAAACCACCAAATATCCCAGATACAAAGTAGATCCCCACACAACCTGCATCTACGCAGTAATGCTATCAGTGTATCTGACATACTATCATAGTTCCCTTAAGTAGTGGAATTTTCTGTGGTCTGCATTTAACCTTCACATTTGTTCTTCATATTATAATACCAACTGGAAGAAATTCTAATTCTGGTGCCTGGCCTAAGAAACCACACATATTGCCATCCCAGTATGAATGGAGTTTTATTGTGTATATATGTGTGTGTGTGTATATATATATATAGACAGATACACATTAGTTTCTCAACAGCTACTATTTGTTTTTTTTTTTTTTTTTTTGGACATTGTTTGAAGTAATTTAGAAATATCATGCCATTGAACCTCACAACAACTCTGAGAGCTCATTTACATTTTATAGATGACATTGAGTTGCCCAAGGAGGTCACACAAAAAATAAGTAGCTGAACCCGAATTCAAATTCACATCTAAAGACACCTAACACAGTGCTCTTGATCCCTCCACTATAATGTAGTTTTACCGGAATGTGCAAATACAGACTCATCTGCTGAGCTGGACAGGGTTTCTAGTGAGATCTAAATTACACGCTGGTAATAAATGGCTGATACTTGGACGAAACTTCACACTGCATCTCATCTAGAAACCTGTTCTTACACTCACCCTAAAACCCCCTAAGGAGTCTGCCTCTGACTCAGCCCAGAGCAATGTCGCTATTCTTTGTCCTTGCATCTCTCTGTTGACAGCAGTCTTGTAGTATCACATTGTAGTCTTTTCTTTTCCTTTACCTAAAGGCCATGATCCTATTGGAACATGCAGCCTGGCAGAAACCAGCCACACTGCTAGGGAGGGTGTTGAGACACAGGCCAGGAATTGGGCAGTGAGTGCTCTTTTTCTGGGGACCACCATGCATATAACACTGATTCCACGCAATGACTCCTGGCCATCTGGACATGGATGAACATGCCAGAGGTCCTCTGCCTTCTTATACCTTTTCCTGCACCATAGCCTTCTTAGAATAGTCTCAGCACACAACCCCTTACTGATCTTTCCACTGTGTTCCTTTTACATGCTGTCGTCACTTTCCTGAATCTTGTTTCTGTCTCCCTGGAATGTCTTTTCCCACATTACCACTTGCTCAATTTTTGTCCATCCTTCAAGGCCCTCTAAAATGGCACCTTATCCATTGCAGCTTTCTCCAATTCCCTCAGCTGCAGGTAATCTCTCCTTACTGTGAATCTCTTCTTTGCTGTGTCATTTCTTGGAGGTGTTTACCACTTTCTATTCTGTGTTATAACTACATACGTACATGCCTTGTGTTTCCTAGCTAATTTCTTGATGATGGCAGGTGATGAAAAATTCATCTTTGTGTTTCCTAAGGAGTCTAACATAGCTTCCACTCCACATGCATCCATCGAATAGTTAAGGATGGCCATTATGCTGGGCACATGGGGAGATGGGAACGTGGATCTGACCCAGTGCAACTTGCTCATAGTAGGTGCTCCATAAATATTTTAAAATGACAGACTAGGCTGGGCACAGTGGCTCACACCTGTAATTCCAGCACTTTGGGAAGCCAGGACAGGCAGATCATTTGAGGTCAGAAGTTCAAGACCAGCCTGGTCAACATGGTGAAACCCTGTCTCTACTAAAAATACAAAAAAGTTAGCCAGGCATGGTGGCAGATACCTATAATCCCAGCTACTCAGGAGGCTGAGGCAGGAGAATCACTTGAACCCGGGAGGCGGAGGTTGCAGTGAGCTGAGATCACACCATTGCACTCCAGCCAGGGCAACAAGAGTGAAACTCCATCTCAAAAGAAAAAAAGAAAAAAAAAAAGGATAGAATAAATACTTATCTGTGTAATTGCAGAGTACATAAAATATTTTGAGGATTTTAATAGAGTAAGAATAATGAAAGGAAAGCTGCATAAAGAAAGTAAATTTTGAATGCAGCTCTAAAGAAGACTTGATTTTAGACTGTGGGGAGAGAGGCCAAGGGAGGTGACTTCCTTCATAAAAAGGGAGGCCAAGGAAAAATAGTGAGAGAGAGACTGGAGCCTAAGTCATAGAGGGTTGGTAGGAGTGCAGATGAGAGATGGTAGGATGAGGTTAGATTATGGCACTTTAATGCCAAAATTGACTTTGACTTTATCCTGAAAGGCTGTTGATGGCATGGCAAAAGCCTTGTTTTCTAAGAATTAACCAGTGGGAGGAACTAGAGTGAAGAAGGGAAATGTGTTGATAAGCTACTGTAGAAATCCAAGTGGGAGTTAATGGGAGCTGAATCAGCTCTGAGGGCTCCGTAACTTATGTTCTTTGTGGCTAAGGAGCAAAGGAAGAGGTAGAAGAAGTAAAGTGGACTGGCAATGAAGATTTGATTAAGTTTCTTTTTCCCAGAGAACTCATTCCTACTGATTGTTGGATACAGCATTTGTCTGAGGCATTTGGGTAGACTTCGTGGCTAACACGCACAGCTCAGCAGCAAAGACAACACAACCTGAAGTCCCTGTTCACATTCACACAGTCTGCCAGATCCCTGAGAAGTTCTCTGGGAGTAGAAAGGGAGGAAAGTGGATATGGTGTCTTGCATCAACACACCTATTTCCAGGTAACCATATGCCCTGTGGAGAGGATGTGGAGCTTCCTTTGCTAATACTCAGGGAAGACCCTGGAGATCACTGTGTGCTGAGAGGTGGGATATGTGTCACAAGGAAGCCTGCAGGGGCTGGAATGAAATGGAAAAACAAAGCCCTGATACAATGGGGAAGGCCATGGGCTCCCACTTTGGGAGGCCTCAGGCCTTAGATTGGTTTCAATTCAGAACCCTAATTGTGAGACTATAGCAAAATCCCTGTCTGTAGCTAACTTGCTCTGAGAATTGTGTATGTTTAAACTGAAATGCTCACTGGAGGGGAGGATATGGGATCATAGGAAAATGTTCCAAAAAAGGAATCTGGGGGAAAGGCATTTACACACATATACACCTGCACGTGCACATATGCGCATGCACACACACACACACACTTTGCTTTGACTTTATTTCTTTTTTTCTATTATTGACTGTGACTTTATCCTGAAAGGCTGTTGATGGCATGGCAAAAGCCTTGTTTTCTAAGAATTAACCAGTGGGAGGAACTAGAATAAAGAAGGGAACTGTGTTGACAAGCTACTGTAGAAATGCAAATGGGCAGTAATGGCAGCTGAATCAGCTCTGAGGTCTCAATAACTTATGGTCTTTGTGGCAAATGAGCAAAGGGCCAAATAGAAGAACTAAAGATGGCTGATAATGAAGATTCTGGGGGAAAAGCATTTACACACATACACACATACACACGTGCGTGCACACACACACAGTCTACTTTGCTTTCTCCCCTTTTGGTTGGACACTCTGAGAGAGAGAAGGAAGGGAAAGAAAGAAGGATCTCTGCTCCCTGGGCACTAAGCACCGTGGTCTCAGAGCTCACAGATGCTCTTTCTCATACCTACTGTTGTACTTTGCTGCCTCATCAGACACTTATCCTCCATACCTTGGTGGGAGTGGGGAATGGAACACGTGGCTTGATCTGCCTACTGTCCCCTAGAGAAGATCCCAGTGCCTATTTCTTCCCTAATTCTTGCACCACTTACATCCCAGTTCAGATCTATCGGCTGGCGCTGGTCAAGTGACAACATGTGTCACTCCAAACTTCTCCTGCTTCAATTTTCTCTCCACCCTATGAAAATTTCTCTTCTACATCATTATCTTCTATCATCTGACTTCTTACTGAATTTCTTCTCATGTCCCCTAATTTCTCATATTTCCTATGCTTGGATTTCATGAAGCATTTCATTTTACACATTTTATTTGTATTTGACAAATAATAAATTGTATATATTTGTTTGGCACAAAGTGATGTTTTGATACATGTGTACATTGTGGAATGGTTAAATCAAGCTAATTAACCTTATCCATCACCTCATATACTCATTGATACTGAATATTTAAAATGTAATCTTTAAGCAATTTTGAAATATACAATGCATGGCTATTAATTATAGTCATCATTCTGTGCAGTGAATCACTGCAGCTTATTCCTCCCATCTAAGGCATTGTTTCTGAATCCGTGCATGGAGCCACTGATTAGTGTCAGTGTTACAAATGTGAAAGACTCAATAAACTTTAGGGGCTGACTAGGTTCTTTACATATATTGCTTCATTTAATCAAATACAGCAACTCTAAGAGGTCGAACTTAGTAGTATCCCCATTTTATAGATGAGAAAACTAAAGCACAGGGCAAGTGCCCTGTCCAGGTCACACAGCTGTGGGTGCTGGCTGTGGGTAATGATGAACCAGACAGACCAACCAGAGCTGCCATCCTAACACTCACTAATCATATCTGAGCTGTTTCCTTATCAATACTAATTGCAAGACTATGGCAAAACCCCCAATCTGTAGCTAACCTGCTCTGAAAATTGTGTGTGCTTAAACTAAAATGCTCACTGCAGGGAGGACATGGCATCATAGGAAAATGTCCCAGAAAAGGAATTTGGGGGAAAGGCACGTACACACGCACACAGACACACACACACAGACACACACACACACACACACACACACACACACACACACACACACACACACGCAGCAGTAACCTGCCCAGGTCACACAGCTGTTGGTAATGGTACCAGGTGATGACCCAGACAGACTAACCACAGAGCCAGCATCTTAACCCTCACCAACAGTATTCGAGCTGTTTCTTTGTTGATCAATATTGCATAGTTGACTTGTCACGGTCGCGTTCTACTCAAATCAGTTTCAAAAACAACTGAAAAAACTTTACTGGTCCACTGGGAATCCTGTCCCTACGAATACTGCAGTAACATAGCAGACATCAGCAGATATCGCCAATGGGGAAGAAAGAACAATGAATTAGTTCACCATTTGCTGTGCAATTCCATTGTGAAGAAAGTTAGCTTGTTAGCTGGAGAAATGTCGGCCATCATTACAGGGGTCAGCTGCCTCGCTCTGAAACATGCTTGCTTTGCTTGTGAAAAATTTACACAGTGTCTTCTTTTCCTCATGAGTATTGAAAAGCCTTCCACAAAGAAGAACATCTTAAATAAATGACTAACCTTGATAACAGACATGTCAGGGCTGCTGCTAGAACTTTGTAATATGGTGTTCTGAGACATTCCTTCAACTGTGATCAAGCCAGGGACATCTGAAGGAGGCCCTCCGTTTCTCTGCTCATTTGCTGGGCTTCTAGGAGCAGCTGAGTATCTCTGTCTCCCCTCTAAAGACAACTCTGGTTGTTGCTGGTTTTTATGTCTAAAAACACTATAGTTAACATGTATAATTGTTGAAAAACTAGAAAGTAAAACTGAACAAAAAAGTGTATGTGTATTTTTTTTTCCCACACAAAAGAAGAAAGAATGCTGAACAAACTGAGAGGTGCTTTTTCAATAACGAAATACTGTCACTGTTTTTCCAAGTCAATAATGCCCACTTCCAAGAAGATTGTCAGTGGTAGCTTGGCAGTCAGCTGCATCAATACATCGTAACTTTTGTGTGTGTATGTGGCTTTTTTTTTTAAACCATCCTTATTGTCAGGTTGTTTCCATTTCAACAGTGTTATAAATAAGCCTCAGAACAGGCAGACCTTGTATGTCCTTAATTGTTTTCCCTAAGGAAAATTTCTAGAATCAGAATGTAGAGGGGTTCTAATTTCAAGGTGTCAGAAACGTGCTGAATTAGAATTCTGATTCTGAGTGACAGTACCATGCCCATCTCCCTTCTCCCTGAGTAGCACCAGGTGTTTTTTTCGTTTTGGGGGAGGTCACTGGCAGCTAGAAATGTATGCACAAATATACTTTGTGTTTCATCAATAACTAGTGACATTAATCATTTTTTCATTTCCCTTATGTTTGATAAGGAAACTGGGTTTCATATATATTTGAATATATGTTGAATATGTTTGATAATTTCTTTACCCATTTTTCCCCTATTAGGGTTATTATCTTTAATTTTTCTTAGAGAGTCCTATATATAAAGGACATTGATTTCCCATCTGTCACGCATCATAACATTTTCCCCCAAAATCATTTGTCTTACTTAATTTTTTGACTCACAAATCTCTTACATTCAAGTGTAGTCAACGTTATCAGTATTTTCCTCTATGGTTTGTCTCTCTGGTAATTTATTTATTTATAATCCACAAAGCAATTTTTGAGCAGGGACTTTGGACCTAGTGTAGGGATAGGCTGAAACAGATTGTTCCCGTTCCCAGGTGGGACACATATTGTTTTTCTTATACTTGCATGGTTTCACTTTTGGCTTCTTAGTATATATGGAATTTGTTTTGTTTTACATCATGAGATAAGAATTTGTTATGAAATAATACATATGGGTTCTAATGCGCCTTTCCTTAGTTTTATGTCAATTCATCTTAATCCTATACCAAATAATGAGCCATTGAGGAAGACAGCACAGTCGGCAGAGCGTCTAGGCTGCTTAGATTACAGGCGGTAAGAGAGGGTTGCCCAAAGATAGATATGTCGAGTGAACTGTGAACTTATATCCAGAAACTATTCCATAATTTTAAGACTATTTTCACAGGAGAGTAGCAACTATGGGAATCAAGATTTTGACTGGAAAACTATCTCAAAATAAGCAGCAGTTGACTATAAAAGGAGAACCAAGCTGGATCTGGTGACGTCTGTGTCATGCAGTCTTCTGTCATCGGAGTCTGTTGCCCAAAAGCATCTCTTTGGGTCTTGGATACCATGTGGGGTACTTCTGAATGCCTGTGCTGCTGTCCCCTGGGTTGCCAAAATGTGCATATAAGTATCAGCCAGTTCTTTCTTATTAAGTGACTATTTCCACCCAATGTCTGTGTCTCTGTGGACGTTGACAGTCATCATGGAAGTGTGCGTTACTGACTTGGAAAAACCATGACAGTATTTTGTTATTGAAAAAGCACATCTCAGTTTGTTCAGCATTCTTTCTTTCTTTATGTGTGGAAAAAAATACACATACACTTCTTTTTTGTTCAGTTTTACTTTCTAGCTTCTCAACAATTATACATGTTAACTCTAGAGTTTTTAGACATTAAAACCAGCAGCAACTGGAGTTGTTTTTAGAGAGGAGACAGAGCTACTCAGCTGCTCCCAGAAGCCCAACAAATGAGAAAGTTCAGTACACGTACAATTTCATGCTGCCTATTCTGTCTTTTTTGGAACCACTGTTTTAATCATTACAATTTTATATCACCTTTAAATGTCTAAATATCTAGCAGTGCAACTGTCCATCTGTTTTTTTTTTTTTACTCAGCATAATATTTCATCTTCTGCTTTCTTAATGGTATATTTCAAATAATATGCTGTGTCCTAATATATTCCACTAGTCTATAATTTTTTTTTTTTTTTGAGACAGGGTCTTGCCATGTCACCCAGGCTGGAGAGTGGTGGCAAGCTCTTGGCTCACTGCAGCCTCTGCCTCCTGGGTTCAAGCGATCCTCCCACCTCAGCTTCCCAAGTAGCTGGGAATACAGGGACTACAGGTGTGCGCCACCATGCCTGGCTGATTTTTTTTTTTTTTTTTTTTTTTTGTAGAGATGGGGTTTCACCATGACATCCAGGGTAGTCTTGAACTCCTGAACTCAATGGATCTACCTGCCTCGGCCTCCCAAAGTACCGGATTACAGGTGTGAGCCACTGTGCCTAGCCTACTCTCTCATATTTTTATTCTTTTTTTTTTTTTTTAATATTTTTACTCCAAAACCTAAAACATATCTGTATTTTTTTTGAGATGGAGTTTTGCTCTTGTTGCCCAGGCTGGAGAGCATTGGCGAAATCTCAGCTCACTGTAACCTCCGCCTTCAGGGTTCAAGTGATTCTCCTGCCTCAGACTCCCAAATAGCTGGGATTACAGGCATGCGCCACCATGCTGGGCTAATTTTGTATTTTTAGTAGAGATGGGGTTTTTCTGTGTTGGTCAGGCTGGTCTCAAACTCCCGACCTCAGGTGATCCGCCTGCCTCGGCCTCCCAAAGTGCTGGGATTACAGGCATGAACAACCACTCCTGGCCCATCTGTATTTTTAAATATGTGTGTATGTACATTTTAGTCTCATGGATTTATTTCTCCAGATATATTTTACTATTATTTTGTCAAAAAGCAAATTTGGATTTTCTTTTGGAATTACTTTTGCTGATGAATTTGGGGATAATTAAAATTTTCCCATTCCAGGGACACATGGTATATATCCCTCATTTAATTTAGTCTTTTATTATGCACCTTAGAAAATATTAGCTTTCTTCTTTATATTGATCCTGCACATTTCTAATAATAAGGTTTATTTGCAATTAGTTCATATTTTTTCTTTTACAATGGATAAAAGTGCTTAGTTTGGTAAATACTATCAAGTAGCCAAAAACAAAAGAAGGAGGTTATAAAGTACCCAAAACCCCCCAGATGCAGAAGTACCTCTCTAGGATTTTGAAGTTTATTGTAAAGTTCTTTGCCTTGAAAACACAACTCATAAACCAATGAGTATGTAATTATAAGTAAATCTTGTGGGAAGAGACTGGTTGATAGATACAGCAGTGGAATCAGACAAGGTGGTCTGATTCAGGGATATTAGGGAGATTTTGCGTAAGTGAATAAAAACTAGGGATTACCTACCAAAAATAATAACTTCAGATTTTTAGAAGGTGTTCTATATTAAGAGTTGACAAACCTCTTTTTTTTTTTTTTGGTAAAGACCCAGTGAATAAATATTTTAGGCTTTGTAGGTGATAGAGTCTCTTTTGTCACTACTCAATTCTACCATTCTAGAATAGTAGACAGTAAATACATGAGTATTCCAATAAAACTTTATTTACAAAAACAGATAGCAAGTCAGATTTGACCCACTCTCATAGTACCGACCCAATCTCATAGTACCAACCCTCAAACTATGTCATTCGTTCTGGCAGTAATTACCCAGACAAATCAGTTTTTAAAATGAGGTTATTTCTAATTTAATAATGTAATAAAATAGATAATGTTAACTCAGTATAAAAAGAATAATTATCTTTCTCATCCTTATATGGCCAGAAAGGCATACAAGTCATCCAGCAGTAGTTTCAGTAACAAGACAACATTTTTACCAACTCTTATGGTAATAAGACTGCAATTTCTATATTTCAATCCAAACTGAGGATCTATGTGGAGTGATTATAGCTTAACCTTTAACCAATTCTTGTCCATGAACCAAAGATCAAGGAAACTCCCATCATATTTATGTGTGATCTACTACATTATTCAGTGGTTCTCCTCATAGGGCAAGAAGACATATTACAGAGGTCTTTATGGAATGGCCAAGACTCATCCATCATTCTTCATACGAATGGTGAAGAACGTTCACTTGGCAAACCCAAACCTATGGTTAATCAAGCCAGAAGCTGGCCTATTATTTGGGTAACATGTCCAGGAAAGGAATATGTCTGTATTTTTGGGTGGTAAAGGGTTGCGCTTTTGGAAGATGAGATCCACTTTCCACTTGGTTCAGATAGGCAGGATCTCACCTGGAATGCCTATTGAAGTCAAGAAGCTATTAAGGTGATGGATATCCTAAATACCCAGATTTGATCATTATATCACGTATGCATGCACCAAGATATCACGTGTACCCCAGAAATATGTACAAATATTGTACATGTATGAATGCAAAATAATTAAAAACAAAAAGCTAGTGAGGATCAGAGCCACCATGCAGAATGGTTCTTAAGCAACCCTAGAAGCAAAATGCTTAAGTGCTCCATTCTGGTTTGTTTTTAAAACTCAGCTGTATAACACAGAACTATCATTGAGTTCTAAGTAGAAAAGCCCCCGAGATGAACCATCAGGGCAGTTACCGGGAGTTAGAGAGACAGGTCAGACCTCCTGGTATCATTCAGCATGTGGGCATGTGGCTGCGTGTGCTCTACAAAACTGTGCAGGCTAAAATGATTTTTTTTTCTGCTACGTAGAGTACAGGCATGATGCTCTGGTGCCCACCTGTACACGTGGGGAGCAGGAAGAAAATAGTAGTGTGTTAGTGAGGACAGTCTGTGAGCACATCTTTGACTCGTCTGCTTTCAAACTAGGCAAGGACTCTTGCCAGGCTTCTTAATTTCCACAAGCAGATGAGACCTTCTTTCAGATTCATTGTCTATTACAAAACAAAGGATTTGCACTGCCCAGGAGTGTAATCTCTAGCTCCCTCCCATGCAGTATTTACCAGCAGTTTAGTTGAAAGAAATGATACCAGAGAGAACTTTAGAAAAGAAATATAGGCAATTTATTCATCCTGATATTTGAAACCATATTTGGGTCATGCCAAATCAGCAGAGAGCAGAGGGACCCCATGGCAGGGTTATGCCCTCACCATGTGTGTTTTTATAGACCCTCACTTTGGAGTGATACCCTCCTCAGTCTGTTGAAGACAGGTGTTTTCTTTGTTGTTGTTTGTTTGTTTGTTTTTAGATAGGGTCTCGCTCTGTTGCCCAGACTGGAGTGCAGTGGTATGATCTCAGCTCACTGAAGCCTCAACCTCCTGGGCTCAAGTCATCCTCTCACCTTGGCCTCCCCAGTAACTAGGACTACAGGTGTGCATCACCATGCCTGGCCAATTTTTTTTAATTAATTTTTTTGTAGAAATGGGTTTTTGCCACATTACCCAGGCTAGGCTCAAACCCTTGAGCCCTCTTTGACCTCCCAAAGTGCTAGGATTACAGGTGCGAGCCACCACACCCAGCCACAAAGACTCTTACACAAAACATCCCTTAAAACTTATCATTTGTGATAACCTTCTTTAAACACAGTATCTTTTTTTTTTTTTTTTTTGAGATGGAGTCTTGCTCTGTTGTCCAGGCTGGAGTACAGTGGCATGATCTTGGCTCACTGCAACCTCTGTCTCCCGAGTTCAAGCCATTCGTCTGCCTCAGCCTCCCAAGTATCTGGGATTATAGGCACCTGCCACCACCCCTGGCTAATTTTTGTATTTTTAGTAGAGACAGGGTTTCACCATGTTGGCCAGGCTGGTCTTGAACTCCAGACCTCAGGTGATCTGCCCACCTTGGCCTCCCAAAGTGCTGGGATTACAGGCATGAGCCACCGCACCCCGCCTCACAATATCTTCTTTAAGAGGACTACTGAGAGAATGCCTGATCTTCATACCAATAAGTGTACATCTCCCCTACAACCCAGTGTACATAGGTATAATGAATTGTACCTGAGAAGATTCCATTTCTCTGGCTGGCTGTTGGAATGGCCAGATCAAGTATGCAGGTGAGTAGATGCCTGAACCACAGAGTTCAGCTTAATTCTGTCCCCTCCACATGGTTCACTTACTCCACCTTTTAAATCCTCTTTTCTCTTTGAAAGCCTGTTTTAATTCCTTTCTCAAACAAGATAAAAGATAGATAAACAAAAACAAAAACCAAACTTTTAACCACAAAACCCCACTGGCCTTTCATTTGTTAGACATGAAAGGATCTTCTACTCCTGTCATACCAGGGTTTCAAATATGTAGGAGTCACATTTCTAAAATATAGAGCCAGATTATCTCTGTGTGATGTTTAAAATAGGATAGTTTTATTTATTTTCAAGTGTCAGATTATAGAAGTGACGTTGTAAAACATTCAGAAATTATAGAAAAATAGGCCAGGCACAGTGGCTTATGCCTGTAATCCTAGCACTTTGGGTGGCCAAGGTGGGTGGATCACCTTGAGGTCAGGACTTCGAGACAAGCCTGGCCAACATGGCAAAAGCCCGTCTCTACTAAAAGTACAAAATTAACTAGCTGAGCGTGATGGTGGGTGCCTGTAATCCCAGCTACTTGGGAGGCTGAGGCAGGAATCCAGGGAGCAGAGGTTGCAGTGAGCCAAGATCATGCCACTTCACTCCAGCCTGGGGGAAAGCGCGAAACTTCATCTAAAAAAAAAAAAAAAAAAAGAGAAAGGAATTATCAATCTACCTCTCCCAGAAGAGAGGTAGATTGATAATTTCTTTCATAATTATGGACGATATTAACCACTGGAAGAAAAAACAAAGCAACTTGTCTTTCTTTTTTTTTTTTTTTTTTTCCTTTTGAGACAGTGTTGCGCTGTTATTACCTAGGCTGGAGTGCAATGGCGCTATCTCGGCTCACCGCAACCTCTGCCTCCTGGGTTCAAGCAATTCTCCTACCTCAGCCTCCCAAGTAGCTGGGACTACAGGCTGCGCCACCATGCCCAGCTAATTATTTTTTGTATTTTTAGTAGAGATGGGATTTTACCATGTTGACCAGGATGGTCTCGATCTCTTGACCTAGTGATCCACCTGCCTCGGCCTCCCAAAGTGCTGGGATTATAGGCATGAGCCACTGCGCCCGGCCCTTGTCTTTGTAAAATACCTGTTTCCTGTCCCACTTTGAAAAAGTTGCTGTCTTATGATTTTTGGTGTTATCTTTTTATAACTGAAGAGGTGGGGTGCAGTGCCAGTCTCAGTAGTTTTGGGATCTATTACCAAATGGCAGAGGTGTGACCTGGTCTTCATTCAAGCTGAAAGGTATGTGTATTATTTTTGAAGAGTTCAAGACTGTAGCTCTTTACTCCCCAGTAAATAGCTGTATGAAGACTCGAAGAGATAAATAAAGATCTATTAAAGCATGACATTGTCACAGCAGGTGCCACACAGGCACACTCATAGACTATCCTCATTAGTCAGAATCAACCCCACTCTTCGGTGGTCAAATCCCCCTGACATCCCAAGCTACAACTTTGACTTCTGGCTCCAGCTTTGTGCAAATGCTCTTTTCTCCTTTCTCAGGCATATCTATCTCCCTGGCTCACAAGAGAGACATCTGCCTGCCTCTGCAGTGATATTTCAGCATTTTCATTCAGCTACACTTTTTTGGTGTTTTGTCAGATTCCTTTTGCAGACTCTAATCCTCCCACAGACAAGGAGAGGAATAAATTGCTAGAAATGATGACAGTAAAACTACAGCAGCAAATCCAGTTGGAGCCAGTGGGGTGGTTTTCTGCCTTTTATTTCTTTTGAGCAGGAGATTTCTCCAACTTCTCTGCTCAGCCCTAGAACGAGCCTTTACACATAATCCTTGCTTGTTCACCAAGAGGCTTAGTTGGTGGTTCCTAAAAACTTACCATGGGATTTTTTTAGAGGCTCAAAAGGAGCTCAGCATCAGTACCCTGGATGAAACAAGACTAAACATCTGCTAAGAAACTGGGCATAAACATTGACAAAAAAAGAAAAATCTTCAAAAACGTCTGCTTATGCAGTTGCACAGGTTGTTTTGTAAAAGCGGCTCTGGAGATAGTGACTGTAGAGGAAGCCTCAAGGCACGTCTGGAAACTTGGGAAGGCAAAGAAACTTCTGGAAGCCTAGGTGTAAAGTATTATTGCATGCAAATCAGTATAAAATATTTCTTGTTGAAAATGCTTCAGTGGAATAATATGAAATATACTGTCTACTAATGAGATAGATCCTGATCATAGGTTTGGGTTTTTTAAAACAATGTTGGACAAACACAGTGGCTCACTCTGAGGCAGGAGGATTGCTTGAGGCCAGGAGTTCAAGACCAGCTTGGGCAACATAGAGAACTGATATTTAGTGATATTTACTCTACTTTCCAGTAAATGGCTATATGGAGAATAAAGGACATAAACATAGGCACATTTTAAATAAATATCAAAGCACACCATTTTCACAACAGGCACCCCCCAACACACACCCTTAGACTATCCCAATTGGTCAGAATCAGCTTGACTCTTTGGTGGCCAAATGCCCGATATCCCGAACTACAACTTTCTCTATACAAAATTAACAAACCAAATATCCCGGCATGCTGGTGCATGTCTGTAGTTCCAGCTACTCAGGAGGCTGAGGCTGAAGGATCACTGAAGCCCAGGAGTCAAGGCTTCAGTCAGCCAAGATCATGCAACTGCACCCCAGCCTGGGTGACAAAGTGACCCTGTCACACAAACACACACACACACACACACACACACACACACACACAATTAATTTTAAAAATAGAAAAACACTCAAGGTAAAAACTGTATATCTCTAAGTAGAAATTTTCCCATTCATTACTCCTATTTCTTCAAAGAGAGAAAAGATAAGCTGGGAGATAATAAATATAGTCTAGCTAGTTTCTCTTATTTTTAAGAGACAGGGTCTTGCTCTGTCACTGAGGCCGGAATGCAGTGGTGTGATTCTACCTCACACCAGCTTTGAACTCCTGGGTTCAAGAAATCCTCTCACCTCAGCCTCTAGGGTAGCTGGGACTACAGGTGTGTGCCATTCTGCCTGGCTAATTTTTATTTTTTTGTAGAGATAGGGTCTCACTATGTTGCCCAGGCTGGTCTCAAGTAATCCTCCCAACTCGGTTTCCCAAAACACTTGGATTACAGATGTGAACCACTGCGCTTGCCTTCAGTTTCTTCATCACTACTATTTGATAGGTGACCATCACAAGGAAGAGTTTCTAAAAGTTTATAACCCTAAGATATAGCTGCAAGTATTTTTGAAGTCAGGTTGATCTGAAGCCTCAAGTCCTAAAAGCATTTTGAGCAATCTTAGAATAAGGATAAATTGATATCAGGAATTTATGACAAAGATACCAAATAAATACTAAGCTTTATTAAAATGTTGGTTTAAGTGCAAAATATATATTTAAAGAGCAGTATAATCCACTGGTTAATAGTGTTTGAGATCAGCTATCTTAAGGAAATTTTTGTTCACAAATAAAAATGAGGGAACATTCAGAATTATAAATTTCTAGAACATGACCAGAAAAGTCTATCTTAATTTGAACCCAAGCTTTAAATCCAAAGCACCGTGTTCCATGATGACAGTGTTCCCCATTCTGTCAAGCAAGTATTTATTGAGTGTCCATTGTCCCAGGTGAAAACTCTCTCAGAGTTTCCACAGACACAGTGGTGAACCAGACAGAAGTCCTGTACTCACAGTGTTAAGAATGTATTGGAAGAGATAGGCAATAATGAGTTAAACACACAGAACTGCTTAGTGATAAAGCTAAAAAGATGACAATTAGACATAAGGAACAGATAAAAACAGGAGGTGGTACCTATTTACTTAGGGTAATCGAGGTAGATTTCTCTGAGGAAGTGGTATTTATGCAGAGATCTGAAGGATGAGAAGGGGCCAGCCATGCACATGGACATGGGGTTAGAGGAGCAAGAGAGGGAAATGTATGTATGGGATGTGTGTGGGCACTTGTGCATACTGTATGTGCAAAGGCCCTGACGTAGGAAAGAGATGAGCTAAGCTGGGCATAAGCATAGTTGCAACACTGAAATGATCAGTGTGGCCGGACCATCATGGCTGAGAGCAAGAAGGAGAGAGACCTGAGATAGCATTGAAGAAGAGGAATCATTCAATATCCCGAATCAGTAAGAAGGCTCCTGTAACAGTCTAGCTAAGGAAAGTTGGTGACATAAACTAAAGAGAGAGTGGGTATGCAGAAAAGTGGATGGATCCAAGACATATTTTCAAGGTAGGACTGTCAGGATTTACTCATGCATTATATATGGGAAATAAGGAAATTAGGGATGCTACTCAGATTCCAACAATTCATCCTTTGCTAAGATGGGGAAAAATGTGTTGGATGCACAGTGGGTGGTGGCGAGAGGGGTGGGGAATGTAAAATCAGGAGTTCCATTTTGAACATATTGAATGTGAGATGACTGTGGAACATCTAAGTGTTGATGTCAAGTAGGAAGTAGAATTTACGAGCCTGGAGTTCAGAGAAAAAGTTGGGGCTCGAGATGTAATTTTGAGAGTCATCCACATGGAGATTGTATTTAAAACTATGAGACGAGATGAATTACCCTAGATAAAGGAAGAGCGTGTACACAGAGAGGAGAGAGAAAAGGTCTAGGAGAGAACTGAGGAACCCCTTAAACCTAAAACCTAAAGCTTGGGGCCAGTGACAGAGGAGAACAGTTAGGAGTTAAAAATGAGACACTACGATGTCATGGAAACCAAGGGGACACAGCATCTCAGGAGGACAGCTGAATGCTTCAGCTGTGTTAAATGAAGGAAAGGAAGAAGGTATTTACTGAATTTGTATACACACATGTCAAGGTGACCTCGTCGGAAGCAGGCTTGGTGGTGTGGGGGAAGCGGAAACCAGATTGGTTGTGGGCTGAGAGACATATGGGAGTTGGGTGGGGGGAAGGTATTTATAGCCATTATTATTATTTTTAATTGTGATAAAACATATATAACATAAAATATACCATATTAACCATTTCTGATGTACAGGTCAGTGGCATCAAGTATGTCCATTGTCCTACCATTACCACCCTCCATCTCCAGAACTTTTTCACCTTCCCCAGCTGAAACTCTGTACCCAATGAACAACAGCTCTTCACTCCTCCCTCCTCACGGCAGCACCTGGTAACCTCTGTTTTATTTTCTCTCTCCACAAATTTGCTTACTCTAGATACACCACATAAGTGAAAACGTACAATTTTTGTCCTTTTGTGACTGGCATATTTCACACAGCCCTAATGTCCTCAAGGTCTGTCCATGTTGGATCACGGGTCAGCGTCCTTCTTTTTTCAGGCTGAATGATATCCCACTGTACAGATGGAGATACGTGATTCATCTATTCGTCTGCTGATGGGTGCTGGGGCCGCTTCTACCTCCTGGCTATTGCGAATAGTGCTTGTATAGTCAAGGGAAAGGGCTTGCTTTTGCTACTGTTCTCTAAGCTAAGAGAAACTAGAGCACCTTTGGTGCTGATTCTGTGGAGGAGAAGAGGCAAAGTCTGAGCAGAAAGAGGGACCAGTGAAGGAAGGAGAGGAGGAGAAGGACAAGCTTTCCAATAACACATGAGGAAGTGGGACTTGGGTAGGGAAACATACCTCCTCTGTAAAGGAGAAGGGAGAGGCTATGACTCCAGACAGAGGTACTTCAGTGGCTTGGACCATGGGCGGGTAGGGAAGTTGCCTTCAGTTAGGTTCAATTTCCTCAGTGAAGCATGAGATAAGTTCATTAGCTAGGGGTTGAAAGGAGAAGGGAGGATAGGGGAATTAGAGGAAAGAGAAGGTATAAAAGAATCATCTTAATGTTTCTCTGTCTTGGCTGTATGTTAGAATCACCCGAATGCAAAACTTGCAAAATATTCTAATAGGTGCCTCCTTTCCCCTGTATTCCTATAGTGATTTAATTGGTCTTGGGTGGATTCTGGGCATCTATAGTTTTAAAAACTCTCTAGGTGATTCTACTGTGCCACATGGGTTGAGGACGACTGTCTGACCCTGGAAAAACAAATATGTTAGAGAAAAGTAATAAGATACCTGGGAGTGTCAAACCCCAATCAGATTTGTAATCATAAATTTCAAGTGAAATAAGCCAGTATAGATCAACAGGGTGTGGACGTGTGTGTGTGTGTGTGTGTGTGTGTGTGTGTGTGTGTGTGTGTGTGTGTGTCTTTTCCTGGTACAACATTTTGTTTCCAGCAAATCTCTGTCCCCAGCCTTTTAAACAAAAGAAAGCAAAGCAAAAAACTCTCCTTTGAGAGCCCGTCTGTTTCTCATCACTGACCTCCATCAATGATAGTAACAGCTAATGTCACCATGTCCCCAGCATGGTTCCAGCCATCTTACTTATCAATTCCTACAGTCTTCACCATAGTCAACATGGTAATTTTACAAAGAAGAAAATGAGGCACAAAAATAAAATCAGGCAGCTGCCAACACTTATAGTTAATGCAAAATGACAGTGGGACCTGAGACCAGGAACTCTAGGCCTGTGCTCTTGATCACGGCACCACACCACCTCCGCATGCGTGGTCTAAAACATATGTCTCCAGCCCTGCTCTTCCTAAGACACATAGAATTAACTACAATTCTATTAGTGGTGGAGGATACTTCATGGGGTTGGGAGAAATACTTTAGTAAACCCTCTGGCAAGCGGAAAACCCTACAGGGCACAGGTGAGGGGCCACTGATGGAGGTTGGGTCCGATGAATGCTGAGGGTGGGGTGGTGAGCAGTGAACTGGGCAGATGTGAAAGGAAAATAAAAACTTGGGTCCAGTTGTGGTGGCTCAAACCTGTAAATCCCAGTACTTTGGGAGGCTGAGGTGGGAGAACTGCTTGAGCCCAGGAGTTCAAGACTAGCCTGGGCAACACAGCAAGACCCCTATGTCTATAAAAAAAAATTAACTGGGAGCGGTGGCATGTGCCTGTGGTCCAGCTACTTAGGAGGCCGAGGCAGGAGGACTGCTTGATTCTGAGAGGTTGAGGCTGCAGTGAGCTGTGATTGCACCATTGCACTTCAGCCTGGGCAACAGAGCAAGACTCTGACTCAATAACAAGCAAAGACTTGGGGCCCTAATTTCATTATGCTAAAAGAAAAAGAAATTAATCTGAATTTGACTCATGCAAGAAGCTGCCTTTCCTTTTGTTCCTAAGCAGATAGCTACAGATAAAAGGTTAATCTCCACAGGTAGCTACTCTATGTTCACCTTATCTGATATCAAGTGCCAGTTTACTGAGTGCAAGATAAATATGTAATTCACTATTCCTCTACCTGCTCCTTTTCTCTTGCAACATGTGGATTCAGTAATGTGACCACACACACACCCTTTTCCCTTCAGCCTGCTTTTCTCCTTTAAAGAATAAAACTCTCAAAATCATCTTTACAGAAAGGCATAGACCTGTCTCCCTGGTGTGCATCCTTAACCTTGGCAAACTAGACTTCTAAATTGATTGAGACCTGTCAGTTTAGAAGTTTACCATTTTGACCATCTCTGACCATCTCCTGGATGCTTACACTATAATCCTCTGCATGCTCATTAAACTCAGATTTACCTCCCTAATCCACCAAAACATTTTCTCTTTTTGATTTCTAGACTTCTACCAGGGGTACCAGAGTCACCAATCTCAAAGACTTGAATTCTCAGTATGATCATTGAGCACAATTCTGGTACCAGAAGATGCTGAATTTGGGTTGGCCTTGGCTGTAGCAAGTGGTGTGGCCTTGGGGATTTTTCAATCCACGTGTGTGAAGGTTTGGAATGAGTATTAGACCAAAACTCTTTCAGAAGTCACTGCAAAGACTATCCATGGCTAGGAACAGTCCTAGTTGTCCCCTTTCCTAAACCATTTATCTATGTGAGAAGGTACCAGTGACTACCATTTCGGTGAATTTACTGGTAGTGTGCCTTCTACTGGCTCCATTGAGCAGATTTTCAAACATTCAGGAATTTCTTGATAGTGTTAAATTTCTTGATAGTAGTTTGAAGTCTGCCATAGTGGGAATATTTACACCTTGGAGATTGGCAAATGCTATGAATTGGGGTTCTCACACCTGAGATCCCCTTCCCTCAGCTTGTCTACCAGCACATCAGTGATTTAGTGTCTTCTCATAAAGTGCTGTTATGTTCATTTGGAATTTATTCTTTATTCTGTCCCTGCGAATGAGCTCACCAAGGTTGAAGGACGTTAGGTGTGTTGTCAAGGAGCCCTACTCTGGTGAGCAGCAGGACTAGAACTGGATCTAGTGTTTTCGATGGAAGGTCTGATGACTGTGGAGTTAGACTCTGGGGATTTGTTGTGAGGAGTCATCTTGGCATCTGCCGCCAATGCTTAGGCAGAGTGGATACCTTCTGAGCTTCCTGTCACTGATCTTTACGTAGCATTAGAGGTTTCTCTTCTGAGACAATGCAATACTTGAGGAAATGCTCTGGTGTTCAGCTTATAAAAAGATTCCTAATTATCTGCTTGCAACCCTGGCAGAAATGATGGAGATTTATGAGCATTTTTATGCTCATGACTGGGATGATGTTATAACGTTAAAAAAACTACCACAAATATTTATGTGGGGAGAATCCCTGGCACTTCCCTGAGCTCTCAAGTTGGAATTTCGTTTTAGATGGAGAGAGAGATGCTCCTAAAGATCAAGCAGAGAACTGTGGGCAAGGGAAGCTTTAAAGCTCACAGCCAGAGCAGAAGTCTGCATTGTGATGACTTGAAGGAAAAGTGATCTCTTTTGCTCCTTAGGAGCTCCTCACATAGGGAAACATAGGGGATGCTGCCTGTGCCCTGCCGAGGTCTCTGTGGTTGGGTTGATGCGTCTATCTTCTGCTCTTGGGAAGAATTCCTTGGTCAGAATCTGAGCCATCTTGCTAGGGCAGTGCTGTAGGGAAGGAGGCAGGCTTTGGCCAACATGACTCACATGGGAGCACAAAGGGTACCTTTTGCCTCAAGGTCTGATCAACATCACTACACAGCTTGTGCTCTGAAGCTCTTCATAGGATCACGCAGGAGCCTGTCACTAGCTGAAACCACACCTTGCTTAGCTTTCTATCCCTGCCCCATCCTCCTTTCTTTCTTTCCCCCCCGTCTCCTGAGAAAACCTTCTCAATAACGCAATTGCCCAAGAATCTTGTCTCAGGCTCGGCTTCTAAGAAATCCAACCTGAGACAGGAAATTCCTCTATTCAGGGGATCCAAGAATTAAAGTCTTAATGGTTATTTGGAGCATTTTCTTTTTCTTTTTTCTTTTTTTTTTGAGACAGAGTCTTGCTCTGTTGCCCAGGCTGGAGTGCAGTTGTGTGATCTCTTAGGAGAGCATTTCTAAGGGTTCTCCTGGAAATGTCACCCTCTTTCCCAATGACACACTGATGAAGGATTTAGGGGAATTCTGGGTCCTCCTGAAGAGACCACATGCTCCCTGATGGTGGCATCATCACCCACTGTAGTCTCTAAAGGAAGTCTACAGGGCTTCATGGTCTGCCTTTGCAGTCTCTTGTGCCCCTGGCAAGACCAGTCTTCCTGGCCCCCATGCTACCTCCTCAAAGGCACCATTAGAGACAAGGATATGGGCGTGTGTTGTTTATTTGGGGCATGACCCCTGGAATGGAGATAAGAGAGGAAAAGAAGCCACTACAAGGATGTGTAGTTGAAGCTGCTGCTATACAATGGGACATGTACCCTGTGCAAGAACCTCCTGAGAAATAGACAGGTGCCTCCTGGCATTGGATACCTGAAGGAAGAGAGCTTGGAGCACCTGTGTGTTGGCTCCCATCCCACTAGGGCCAAGAGTTCCTCTGGGTGCGTTAACTCTCTCACCTTTCTGGGCTTCGGCCATGTCGGGCATTGCCTTTGAGAACAAAGCACAAGGATGTGCTAAACAGGGGGGTGCTGCCCACATGAGGGAGGCTGAGGTCATATGGGACCATCCACTGCAGCTGGGGCTGAAAGCAGAGAAGGATGAAATGCAGGACCCAGAGAGGTCTGCTGCAGTTACTTTTCCCATCATTTCAGAGGGGCTGAAATAATGATTCTGTGAAGAAGGACTGAATTGGAACTGCTTCCCCTGAAAAATCATGATGATCAATGCCATCATGTCTTACAAACATGTGACCTCGGGCACTAACAGAAGCCCAAGTCTTATGCCCAATACCAGCGTAATACCTGAAACACAGGACATCCACAGCATACGTGCATTGAACGTGGGAAGACAGTACAAAATTTTAAACATGAAGTCAGCATGTTAGGCAAGGGTCAAATCACCATTAAAAGACAGGACTGGCAGAACAGTGAAGCTAGGTGGTATTCTGCCTGGAGCTGTGATCACAGCTAAGTCACGATAGGGCCATCCACAAAGAGGAGAGGGTGCCAGTCAGCCACAAAGCACAGAGTCAGAACTGCCTCTCCCCAGGCACTGTCCAGGGAAGAGCATGGGTAATGGGGCACTAAAGTGTCAGAGCATGTTGCTAGCAGTTGCAAACCTATCATCACCTGCTCACCTCGTCCCGCATCTCCCACTCATGAAGCACCCTTTTGAGATGCTGGGCTGCTTCTGTAGCTTGCCTGAGGGATAAATTGTACTGGAGAGTCCAGCCATTGTCTGGTCTGCATGACAGTTGTAATTCTCATCTCAAATAAATAAGTTGGCTCTCTGACTTATACACTTGGTCTCCTGTGAGTTTATTCACTGTGAGTCAGCCACTCAGGATCAGCTCTAGGGCACTAAAAGATTGAGTTTCTGGACATGGAAGACGAATGCTCGACTTGTGAAGGGAGTGAGTTCCCGTAGATTGCACAGCTAGCTGGCGTCCTCGATGGGATCTTGTCTACAAGTTTCTGTACTTGTTTAGTGAAAAAGCAGGAGAAAAAACAGCCTAGGAGGAGTCAATAACAAGTTCTCAAGCATACCATTACGTGGAAGGTGGGAAAGGATTTATGCAAGTCAGTTTCCAGAATCCGTTACTCAGAGATGTGGCACAGGTTGAAAATGAAGAGATTTAAGAAGCAGTTTCACATTTAAAGTTATATCTTTCTCCGTGGAAATTCACAGAAGAAATGCTTGGAGGGCTGATACTTCGTAGGTGATTAATAAGTATTTATTGAATGAATGAAATATACTTGGTCAATGAACACATGAAAATAATCCACCCTCAGTGATCAAAGAAATGCCTGTCAGAACAGTGAGAAACCACTTCCTCCTCTCAGACTGGAAAAGTATGTGTATACCTATGTATGTTTATATACTTTTATAGATATATATAAAACACACATATACACACATATATGTGTATAATATGTAAAGTTATATATAAACTTACATGTGCTACTTTATATGTGTAGATATTACAGATAAAAATAGCACATGCTTCTTGGGAAAGGGAAAGAAAAATAGGTACTCATACAATCACTACAAAATTTCTGAAAATAAGTTTGGTAATATGTATTCAAAATCTTAAAAATACGTAGACCCTTTCACCCAGCCATTTCATTAAAAAGCAAATAGATCCTAAGGAAATATTTGAGTAAATTTGCTGCAAAATTTTGGATAATAGCAAAAAATGCAAAATAATCTTTGTACAAAAATAGTAGATTAGTTGAATAAAATAGAGAACTCCAAGCAATGGAATATTCTTCAGCCTTTACAACTCCCAATATAGATCATTAACACATTTATGCATGTTAAGTAAAAAAAGCAAGGTGAAAACAGTATATTAGACTATAACAGTCTCTTAATTATGTTAGTTGTTTGTATGTACACAATCTAGAAGGATATATAATAAATGGTTATTTTTGAGTGGTAGGATTATTGACATTTTTACTTGCTTTTTTGGCTAATTTACATTTTATAATTTGTCTACGACCTGCTTGCTTGGGTGCAATGATACAAAGTTATTTATAATTGAAAAATTGAGCCGGGCGCAGTGGCTCACTCCTATAATCTCAGCACTTTGGGAGGCTGAGGCAGGTGGATCACGAGATCAGGAGTCTGAGACCAACCTGGCCAACATAGTGAAACCCCATCTCTACTAAAAATATAAAAAATTAGCTGGGTGTGGTGGTGAGTGCCTGTAATCCCAGCTACTTGGGAGGCTGAGGCAGGAGAATTGCTTGAACCCAGGAGGTGGAGGCTGCAGTTGGCTGAGATCGTGCCATTGCACTTCAGCCCGGGTGACAGTGTGAGACTCTGTCTCCAAAAAAAAAAAAAAAAAAAAAAAGTGACCTTTTTTTCAATTTCAAATAAAACTTAAAAAAAGAAGTGGATTTGTTTTGACTTGAGAGGAGTAAACATACAGTTACAAAGTGATACGTGCAAGTGAACAGAGAATGGGATTCACTACAGCAAGTGGTAGAATGAGCTGTTTCTGGGTGTGTGAGTTGAGCACATTAATTGACAGTAACCAAGTGGTGCCCTTGTCTGTAAGTGTCCTGTCCTGGGAGCTAAGGCAAAAAAGAATCACAGGAGTGGGGACTGTTTTCATTTTCCTGAAAGGAAAGGCAAACAGATTCACCTGCACAGGCACATTCCTCCAGGCATAAAGATGCTTTATGTGTAGATAATGCCATTTAAAAAATTATGTAGGTCATCAAAACCTCATTCAAGGAAGTAATTTTTGAAAAGAGCTTTCTTTAAAAACAAAGGGTACAACATTAAATTGTACTTCAGAAATCTCCTGCATGTTCAAATTGGAAGAGAGGGATCTTGGGCATCAGATTTATTGGGTCACAGTGGTGAGGTAATTTGCTCAGTGAGCTGGAAAAGTGGCGCTAGAATCTGAGTCTCTTGAATCCTGGCCCAATGCCCTTTGACCACACACCCAAGCCTCCGTCCCCCATGCCTCTGCTTGTCTACACATCCAGGGCTGGGCTGGCTGTTAGCAGCCATGTGTCAGGTGTGTCTGACCCAGGCTCCAGATAACTGTCTTTTCTAACGCAGGAACCTCATTTATCTCCTTCACCAGCTGCATAGTGCTTTGCACACAGAAGGAACATGCTAGAGTGGGTTTACTGATTTGCAATCAATGAGGGAGTTATGCAGAAGATGAAAGTGCTATGATAATTTTGCTTTTTTACAACTTAATTTTATATAGCTTTGAAAATTTAGGTAACATTAAGGATTGATAATAGCAAGCATGATAGTACTAACTTAACCAGGCATTTTTTTAGGGGGGGAGGGTATACCACATTTTCTCTATTCATCAATTGATGAACATTTTAATTTTTTTCTACTTTTTTTGGTGGGGGAGCCTAAGGTAATTTACTTATTTGTTTTTAAAATTTTTTCTTTAAGTTATGGGATACATGTGCAGAACGTGCAGGTTTGTTACATAGCTATACATGTGCCATGGTGGTTTGCTTCACCTGTCAACCCATTATCTAGGTTTTAAGCCCTGCATGCGTTAGGTATTTGTAATGCTCTCCTTCCTCTTACCCCTCTGCCCCCTGACAGGCCCCAGTGAGTGACGTTCCCCTCCCTGTGTCCATGTGTTCTCATCATTCAACTCCCACTTATGAGTGAGAACATGTGGCGCTTGATTTTCTGTTCCTGTGTTCATTTGCTGAGAATGATGGCTTCCAGCTTCATCCATGTCTTTGCAGAGGACATGATCTCATTCTTTTTTATGGCTGCATAGTATTCCATGTGAACCAGACATATTTCTAAGCCCTGTTCATATGCCATCTCATTTTATAGTCACAACTTTATGAGATGGGTCCTATTCCTTGCTCCATTTAACAGAAGAGAACACTGAGCCACAGGGCAGGAAAACAGCTTTATCTGGGATGATACATCTAGAAGATGGCAGAACTGCAGTCTGACCCCAGGCTGACCCCAGGGTTTGAGAGTCTGGATTCTTAGCTACCAATGACACTGCACTAACAAGAATACTAATGCCTACCACTTAGTGAGACATTTTTATGGGCCAGGCACTGAGCTCTGTTAATTGTAACATACTGCTCGTTACATGGTACTATCTGCATCTGATTCAGAAACTGATGTTATTTACCAAAATCCAAGACAGTTGGTAAGTGGTGAAACTTGGCTTGAAACTCTTTCTTTCAAATGTCTGTGCTTTTTCTACCATGCCATAGACAGGAAAAAAGACTGCCACAGTAGGGCATATTGTGAACCTTTGCATAGGAACCAGATAGAACAAGGATTTTACTCACCTTTCAAACAGATCCCAGGGTTTGTGGTTTAAGCACTACCTAGACAGTCTCGGGGTGTGAATATTTTCTTGAGTGTGGGACAACTCCATCACTTGGCAAGCTCCGTTGGGTGGCTATTCCTGCATTTTACAACTGTGGAAATCCTTGTCCAACTTGGAAAGGCCTTTAACTGAAGCAATGATACAGGCTAGTGCTCTTCTCCCCACACCCAGGACTCACCGACCACTCACGCACTCGGTTTATTTGGTGGACAGGTAAGGACATGATGGCTCTGCTGTGGAGCACTGTGTGAACACAGACCTTTTGGAGTGGTTAGGCATCATGGAAGGCTCCCTGAAGAAAGTGACATATCATCTGTGATATGAAAGAATGAGAGGAGTGAGCTATGGGAAGGGGTCAGTGAGTAATATATCCAAGGGAAAAGACTCCCCAGGCTGGGACCACCAAGAAGAAAGGACAATACCAAGTTATTGGTGTCTCTCAAGAATCTAGCTCTGTGCAAAGCTGCAGGTAGGCAAGTGTGTGCTTTCTTCCTGAGTTTCCCCTTTAGGTGCCTTTAGCTCCCTACAGGTTTGCCTTCTCGCCTCTCCCACCTTCCACCTTGAGTCTGCTTCTTTCTTTTGGACCTGTGTTTCCAAACCTCTCTTCCCCAAGGTGCAAGTCGTCAATCAGACCACAGATGTTCCTCCTTTCAGGGCAGGGTGCACAAAGCACACTAGTATAATAGAGTATTAAGAAGGCAAACGTCTCTCCTCATCCTGCCTTCTGCCACCTTAGTTGGCTTTTTTTCTTCTGTCTCAGAGTACGACACTGCCACCCAACTCACTCCATTTCCTCTGAGGAAAGTCTAGCCTTGTGTTTCTTGCTGTTGCAGAGGTTAATTCATTTGCTTTAGTCTCTCTTATAGCAGCTCAAATGACTTTATGTTAGGGTGGGAGTTTCGGAGAGGCTGGGAGGCCAAGGAGGTTCAGAGGTCGAGGCTGCAGCTGCCAAAGGCTATCTGTGAGTATCCAGCAAACAGCTCTCCACAGTTCATGGAAAGTGCTTCTGCTGGTTACACCACCAAGAAGGGAGGTGACCTCAGGCATTTCCTCCAGCTCTCTGAAGCTCAGTTTCCTTCCTGCTTCATACAGTTGTGCTGAGCCTCAACTGAAATAATAGCGCTTCGTAAATGGTAAAGCCCTGCGTGGGTAGAAAGGACCATGTGTGATGCTGTCGTTGACCATAGATGGGCACTTTTAGAGTGGATCCCCTCAGACTGTGTTCTCCAAGATTGCTAATGGGCTTGTGAATAAAATCTAAGGAGGGGGTTCCAACAGTGGCTGAGAAGCAACTTCTGCCCATGCCCAGGGTTGGCCTAAACCACAAGATGGAGCGTTAGGCCTTCCGACACTTCTTTCACCTGGACTATTCAAGACACTAAGGTTGTGCAGGCATAAAGCCTGAATTCCCTCTGCCTGATAGTCCTGAGAGCCCATCCATGCTTTATGCAGTCAGACCTTCCCTGGAGGATCTTATAATAAGCTGGTGCTATTATGTCACTCAGATACAAACTCTTGTCACACCTGTTTTTCTTCCTCAGGAGGGTTTCTCTGACCCTCTGACTCAAGTGTTTGCTGCCATATCCCTCTTTTGTATCCTATTGCTCTGTGGCCTGCATCACAACTTGCATCTTTCTTATTTGTGTGTTTGCTCATTGGTTGCCACTGGAAGATATCTTCTTGGACAGGGGGACTGTGTTTGTCTTGTTCACTGCTTATAGTCCTAGTACCTAAAGGAGTGCCTGGTACAGAGTCACTAACTTCATAAATATTTGCTAGATGAATAAAATGAAGCCACAAGACTGTATAGCCAAGGAAGGAGGCAGAGAAGGAGACGGCCTTCTTGCCTCTGTCTGCCATATTGCATGGAGCATCCACCTGCGGGCACCCCCAGGAGAAATGACCTGGGAAAGTGGCAGGGAAGAAGCAGAGAGGCCCATAGGTGCTGATTCAACCACAGGTGAACTTGAGGACTTGGCCATGGGTTCCTGGGCCTTACAGGCCTTCAGGTCTGAACTCTCTGTTTCTTAAAATATGTGGGAGATGAGCCTCCGAGAGGTTCAGGCAGTTGAGAGAGTACTTGCTAAGGTTTAAATGTGTCCCCACTGAAATCCAAGAGTGGCCAATATGATGGTCTGAAGAGGTAGGTCCTTTAAGAGGTGATTAGGCTATGAGGGCTTCTCTTTGGTGAATGGGATTAGGTGCCCTTATAAAGGGGCTTGACATTGGGAGTTGTCCCTTTTTACCCTTCCATCTTCTGCTATGTGAAGTGTAGCCCTCACCAGACACCAGATGCTGGTGCCTTGATCTTGGACTTCCAAACTCCAGAACTATGAGAAGTAAATCTGTGTTCTGTGTAAATTACCCAGACTGTGGCATTTTGTCACAGCATCACAAATGGACGAAGACAGTCACACAGCTAGTAGATTTCAAAGCAAGAGTTTGAATCAGACCTTGACTTCCAGTCCAGGGTTTTCTCACTGCATCAAGCTTGATGCCTCCAAAACCTTGGAGTAGAGAAGAATAGAGCTGTTTTAGCAGAAGGCTTAGAGACAGTCCTTGGTGCGTCCAAAAGTAGTTCCCTGATGGTGGAAATGTAGGCAACTGACTAGTGGTTAGCACTAGAGTCATTGGGCTCACTCACTCCCTTTGGCCTCTTGTCTCCTGTGTGTGGGAGGGGACATATGTCTTAAGCTCACCAGTCTCACACTAAGTGGAATTTGAACAGATGTTTCAAGGAGGAATACACAAAGGATAAGGATGTTATGCAATCAGAGGGAGTGCTAAAGATCAGAAATGAAATAATCTTATTGTTTCAAAGGAGAGATGTACTTTCAAGTTAGTGCCAAGAGACACATGAAGACGATGTTGTTGAAGTCAGGGTGTCGGTGAGCAGCGGGCAGATTTGCACTACACTAACTTGCTGCAAATGCTCTTCTCCAGTGTTGGAGAGGTGGGAAGGCCTCTTCTGGACTGTAAGACAGCATCATTTCTCAGAGATCCACGGGAAGAGAAAAGGGGAGGATAAATCTGTTTAACGGAGGGTGTAAAAGTAAGAGAATGGGTTACTTTCTGTGCAATAAGAGACATCTCTTATTGCACAAGGCAGTGCAGATGGATATATGCCCGGGTGGTTCATGAAGGATGAGAAGAGACGCTCAGAGGCTGGGTGGAGAGGACAGCCAGAGCAGAAGGTGGGTGGGGTGGAGGGTGGGGAGGTGCTCTTCTCCATACATCACTGAGGCCAAGAAAACCTAGGCTTGACCTGGGTGGCAGGTCTTACGTGCTCCTCATAAGGAAAAGATAGACATTCTGTTCCCCAGCCTGCCTGTCCAATTCACCTTACTTCAATAATACTGAAAACTTTGAAAAGCAATATGAATGGAGCAATTTATACTACAAGGTATTTTATACACATTGACTTTTTACGAGATAGGAGAGGCCAAGTAACTCTCTGAAGATGCATAGTTAGTGGGTGGCAGGGTAAAGACGTAAGCCTCCACACTTGACTGTTGAACTACATGGCCTTGATGTGCCTCTAAGATCATCTCTTCACCAGCAGGCAGCCTTGATTGTGACTCTGTTTCTCCTCTCTACTCATGCCCAGTCTGAGTCACACTGGTGTTACTTTCTGTCACTCTCCCTACGTAATAGCCTGGGGGTCAGGTGGGGTGTTGGTGCTGTCCTATGTTTTGTAAAACCTGAAGTGTGAGTGGGCATAAAAGGGCCTGATTCAAGTTTTAAGCTCATTTATAAAAAGCTCACAGCAGTTACATGCTTTGTGTGGCGTGCAATCACTGCTTTTTCAGGTAGTAAGCAGTCCAGAAGCTCCCAGATAAATGGTCCACCCCAAATTTGTACTCCTCTGGGCTGAGAATGATCCCGGGGGTCCAGTTGAGTGCAGCTGCTGGACCTCATCCTAATAGCATGGGTCAGTACACAACTCAACTTCATGGAGCTCAATCCTCTGTCAGTTCTCATATGATTGATTACAACTGATGGATTTTGCGGGGTTAGGGCAAACAAGATATTTCTATTTTTTGATGGAGAAAAAAGACCATGACACAAGGTTTGTCTAATGTTAAACTACTTGTATGTGATACCCAAGGTCATTCAACCTGAATTGAAAACTCTTTTTGCTATTTTATGGCATCTCCCCAAAGTAACTGCAGACAGTAATTAAGAAAGGGGAAGAGAGAGAGAGAGAGAGAAAAAAAGAGGAAATAAAAGAGACAGAGGCAAAAGAAGAATAGATGCAGGGTGGCCAGAAAGTAAAAGGAAGAAAGGTACAGGTGCAGGTATGTTGGGGAGAGGGAAAAGAATGCTCTATCTTCTCAAGTGTTTGCCACTCAAAGAATGAATTTTCATCAGCTTCATGAATATCAGCGTTTCACTTGAGTACATGATCCCATGGACATGCATTGTTCCCTCTATCCTATTTCAGTGGAAATCTACATTAGGAGTGGTCAATTGCTATATCTTAACTGCAAATTAAGAACCAAACTCTCTTCCTAATTCTATCATCATATCTCAAGCTCCATGAATACTCCCTCCACCCTCTTCTTTCCTCATTCTACTGTTTTGCTCAAAACATCTTTTAAGCCATGGGTCCTTGGTCAGGAAGCACTGGAGAGAGCCATTATCTTTCCTGAGCCCCTTTGCAATCCACCGTCTTCCAGGAAGCTTTCCTAGATCACTGTACCTTGAATAAGCCCCTCCCTTCCTGAGTTCTCCACTGTCCTTAGATTGCACTGCTATTCCAACATGCATCATGGGCTGCCTTGTGCTATATAGTATATGCCTTTCTTCTCCATTTCATTTTGCATCACCTTTGAGTGGCGGAGATTTTTCCTACTGTTTTTGGTTCTCTGGCTTCTCATAGCACCAAGCACATAGGTTCACAAAGAAGGTACTCAGTTTTGTTTACATGAATAGCAGCTTCTGGTTGAAAATATTTTTAGGATGCATCTGGGACTTAATTTTATAAAAGTGAGATAGCCATTAGTGAACCCAGTTACCTTGTCTGACTCACGGTTCAGCCTCTGTTCATTCCACTGCACTGCCATCCACTCCAAAGCTCTGGGAAGCCCCTTGAGCCTGGGAGTTACTGACCAGGGTCTTCATGAAGGAAAGGACTGGTTCCCAGAACAGTGTTTTCCATGTGTTCTAGACTATGTTTAAGTAGCCAGACTTAGAGTAGGTAGGCTCTTAGGAAAGAACAGAGAGGCACTGAGGGATGTTCCTGCATTAAAGCATGATTCTGCAGTCCACGCAGCTGCATCCCACTCCACGTCTATCCCTACAAGGTTAACAGACAGGAAAATGTCCATTTATGGAATCCATCCATGAACCCAAGAAAGTCCAAAAAGGATGCTCCTGGCAAGAACTTCTCCAAATGACTATAGTGTGTGAACCCAGAATCCCAGGAGATAAGCCACACTTCCACCTCCTACTTAGAGGAGAGGTAATAGTTATAGACTCCTTTTTGTAAAAATGAGAGAGATAGCGATCCCTGGACTTTCTGAAAGTACTGGAACTTTTCTCCCAACAGAATAAAAAGACAGTATCTGGACAATATCTGGTCCTGGCCAGGTAGTTCCAGCCTCTGAATAATGAGGCATTGCAAAACCGTTCAAGTCTCAGTTAAATAAGATATTTGGAAGTTAGGTCTCAGGAATCCCAGATGGGAACTGGGCCAGTGAGGACAAGAACAGCTCCATAACAGTATTAGACACATAGTGACTGAACATCTTCATGAAGCCCCAGTTGCCTCTTGGGACACAGGTGCTGTGCTTACCTCTTTTATATAGGTTTTCTGGCCCTTGGTAAGGGCTAGTGGTATTACATATCTGAGACCCGAAGCTCCTTTTCAATCCTAACATCTGCAGCTCCTTAGAATAAGTCTCCTTCCCATGAGGAATCTGAGGGAGTGTCTTTCCTCTTCTCCCATCAGTGTATTATTCATGGTATCCCCTGCTGAGTTGACCCTGATGTTCCAGCCCGCTATAACCTACGAGGTCCTTGGATTAAGCTGTAAATAAACTTTCCATTCCCTTTTCTTGCAGTACCCTCACTTCTTTTCTACCTGGACTCATCCATGTGATTTGAGAGATATTTTCCTCCTCTATGACTTCCATTCTCTGGCCAAGGCCAGGAATGCCGGTTTCACTCCTTAACAATAGGATCATGTCAAAATCTTGAGACAGGTCTCTCCTAAATGAGTTCAGTTCCCTGGGCTCCTGTGATCAGGACAGAAAGGGCAGCATGCAGGGGATGTTCCACCTCCTCCTCATGATGAAAGAGCACTTCTCAAGGTGAAATTCTGCAGAGTGGTTTAAGTTTAGCAAAGATTGGGGACATGGAGTTTTCACTGATACTAAGAAACAGTCTGCTAATAGCTGTTTCATTTCTACTCTGCACTTTGAGATTTCATGCAGAACATGCCGATTCACCTGCAAAGCCCATGAAGCCAGTCTTCCCTCTTCCTCCTCATATATAAGCACTTTCTTATCTGCCTACCCTCAGCAGAGGGCCAGAGGACTCATGGACCCTTCCAACATCATCAAGAAATCATTTTATACAACCCACTGCTTTTTGGTAATAATTCCTTCATCCATCCCAGATAAGTGAGCATCTCCCCTAGGTTTAAAAATCGCCAGAAGGCGTCATGTTCTTTTAGTTCTGCTTTTATTACATTGTGAACATTGGTACAAGTTAAATACACATAGAGACAGACAGCAGAAGGCTGCAGAGAGCATGCACATTAACATACTTGTACATAGGGAAGGAGTACAGAGAGACTGACAGAGCATACAAATACACAAACAATACAGACAACAGCTACAGGAGCGCTGGCTACATCTGGTATACATTCCTATATGAAACAGAGCATAGGATACAGAGAGCAGATGTCAATTGATAAACATCATCCATGAAAATCCAGCCATTTGTGTTACATTTGACAACAACAACATTATACAAAGCCTTATTACATCTCTAAGGGGCAAAAGGTCTAAAGAACCTCGAAGAGCTTTTCAGGACGGTCTCTGAGGCTGGGCTCTGAGGGCAGGGAAGAAGCCGGCAGTGACCACAAAGATAAAGAGGGGAGGAAAACCAACTGTCAGGCTGAGAAGTGGGAACAATCAGCAGGACTCAGTATGGACAATGGGACAGCATTTTCCAAGAATCTTAGTGACATCAAGACCATCCAAAGCCCTTCTCTGTGGCCGGGCTGGGCTCTGTCCAGATCCTCAGCCCCAGCCCCACCTTAACTCTCCAGCCTTGCTGGAAATATCCAGAGATTGGAAATGACCAAACGGGAGCCTGTTTTTGCTTTGTTTAAGTTATATTTGGTGGCTAAGTTTTCAAAGGCGGATAATAGGCAAAGGACGTCACCCCTGCATGGTAAGAACTGCCTTCAAAGCCTCCGTGCTGTCAGCCTTGGGTTCTATCCCTGGCTCTGCAATCAGCTAGCTCAGGGATCTCAGCCAAGTCACTTAACCTCTCTGGGGCTCAGTTTCTTCATCTGTAATCTGAGGATTAGATGACCTCTAGAACCCTTCCAGCTCTTACAGAGAGAAATTCAGGTGAGTTTTAATAGCACCTTTTTCTGAAGGAGAAATAAAAGAAAAATGAAATGATTGATCAAACATAATCCAGCTTTCCAATCATCCCTCTACCCATACCCCACAGTAATCCCCAAAGACCCGACCTGAAATTCAGGAATCAGACACCTTGAGACCCAGCTCTGTGCCCAAACCCATCCAAAAAGGCTGCCTACTGTTCTGTTCATGGCAGACTTCTGAGAATCAGGAGTAAATTACTGCCTACAGAGGTGAGCATGGCATTGCATTTGCTTTGTAAACCCCAGAACTCCAAGCCAGTGCCTGGCAAACAGGAGCTGTTTTTAGTCTTAACCTTCTGCAATGGTATATGGCAGTGTGGTTAGACTGAATTTCTGTGGGTGCGAGTTCCAAACATTGCAGCCTTTCTCTTTGTTCCTGAGGCCTAAGCAGAAGAACCTCAAACAAACCCAAAGTGGAAAAGGGGAAAAACAGAGGGATTTGCTAACAAGGAATCGTCTACTTCCTAACAAAGCATTTGCCAGAGGACACAGTAATTCCTCCACCATCTCTGTCTATCTCTCCTGCCCTTTTCTCTCCTTTTCCACTATTAGGCGAGGGAACAAGAGCTCTCTTGTCCTTGTCTATCTGCAGGCAGGGTACCATTGACACCTTGGAGGGTGCATCCTGGGAGGCTTTTTTTCTTTGAAAATCTCTAGGTGGCATGCTCCTCCCCCCCACCCACCATCTCTGTCTTCTCCTTTGCCCAGTGCTCAAGAAGCACCACTTTGTGGCCATCTGAATTCTCATCCTTCCATGTCTTTTTCCACTGCTGGCCTCTAGCACCTATGGAGGCCTAACTGCCTGCACAGCAGCCTCCCATTCCTAGAAATGGGATTAAGTCATGGCTTGGTCTTTTCTTCTACTACAAAAAAAGCATCCTTAATTCTTGTAATTGGTTTTAGCCACTTCATAACCTTTGTTGTCTTGAAAATAGCATCTGTTTGCTTGGCTCTCTAGCAGCACTTTGGTCTATATGCTTTTAAAAATTCGTTGGACGCCTGTAATCCCACCTCTCTGAGAAGCTGAGGCAGGCAGATCACCTGAGGTCAGGCATTTGTGACAAGCCTGACCAACATGGTGAAACCCCATCTCTACTGAAAATACAAAACTAGCTGGGCATGGTGGCAGATGCCTATAATCCCAGCTACTCAGGAGATGAGGCTGGAGAATCACTTGGACCTGGGAGGCAGAGGTTACAGTGAGCCGAGATTGAGCCACTGCATTCCAGCCTGGGCAGCAAGAGCAAAACTGCATCTCAAAAAAAAAAAAAAAAAGAAAGAAAGAAAGAGAAAAAGAAAAAAAAACTTGTTGGAAGCACTAGAGATTAATAATTAAGCACCTGTCCTCTGAAGTCAAACAGACCTGAGTTCAAGTCCACTTATGGGCTATGTGATCGTAGCAAGTTGCCTAGCTTTGCTGAGCTGCAGTTTCATGTGTCAGATGCGACTAAAGACTGAATGGGGTCATCCATGCAAGGGGCTTACCACAGTACCTGGCACACTGTGCCTGGGGGAAAAAACATCCCTTTCTGCCTTGCCCCCATTTCCCTGTAGACCCAAGTACAATCCATAATCCAGCTGTGTCCAGTAGCACTTTCTGAGATGATGGAAATTGCAACACTAGCCACTAGCCACACATAGCTACTGATACTCAAAATGTGGCTGGTGCAACTCACAAAATGAATTTTTAATTTGATTTCATTTGAATAAATCTAAACAGCCACATGTGCCTAGTGGCTACCATATTTACCAGCACAGACTGCTTTCTCTACGGATGTATTTTGGCCTTTTGAACAAACCAGGAAAACTATGGTTTAAAATGTGGCCTGGACTGGAGATCCCCACTTGACACTACTATGGAAACTTGAGCAAGTCAGTTCACTTCTGTGCCTCAGTTTCCTTACCTACAAAACTGAGAAGTTGACCAATATTCCAAGACCCCTTTCATCCAGGGCAGCTGTATATGAGTACATGAACTGTATACAGCACTATTGCAGGTGGGCGGCTCCTTTCACAGAGACTACAATAGGAAGGGCATCCTGGGAGTTGGGCAACCTCATAATCTGACTTCCATCTCTAAACCTTCTGGGGCACGCCGAGACTGCTTTTCCAAACTGCCTCTTCCGATACCTCCTGTAAATCAGAATGCAGTCTGGGACTGAGGATGGCGAGCAGGAGGGGAAGAGCACATACATATGGCCAGGGTGTACCTGTCTGATTTCTCTCCACTCCATGTATTTTCTCATCTCTGGCCTCTGCCTGGGCTACCCTGCCCGACTGTCTGTGTTGGTCTCAGTCTCCACAGGCTGATGCTAATAACCATTATTTAAGAGGGACTAGGCCCAGGCATGGTGGCTCACACCTGTAATCCCAGCACTTTGGAAGGCCGAGGTGGGTGGATCACTTGAGGCCAGGAATTTGAGATCAGCTTGGGTAACAAGGTGAAACCCCATCTCTGCTAAGAATACAAAAAATGGTGGCACACACCTGTAATCTTAGCCACTTGGGTGGCTGAGGCAGGAGAATCACTTGAATCTGGAAGGTGGAGGTTACAGTGAGCCAAGATTGTGCCACTGTACTCCAGCCTGGGCAACAGACCAAGACTGTCTAAAAAAAAAAAAAAAAAAAAAAAAGAATGAAAAGAAAAAGAATAGATTTTAAATTACTTAAAAGAAATAAAAAATGAAAAGAGGGACTGATGTAAAGCATTGCTCTCCTATTAAAGAACTGAATGAGTACACATGAAGTCTTAGTATCCATTAACACCTTAGCATAAAGTAGCCTATTCTAAAGTGCTAACTAGCTGAGAGTTGTTTTGCTAAGGAAGAGAGATATTTGGAGCCTGTCACTGGCTTGAGATCGGAGACTTAGCTGGGATAGGTGGGGGAAGAAAGCAGAGGTTGTGTGTGTGTTTGTGGGGTTACATGAAGAGGTGCTTCATAGGGGGTAAAAAGTCCTGAAAGAGGGAATAATGGTCCTTTATAGTCCCCTCCCCAAGTGGCTCCACTCTGCCCAGTGCTCGCCTTGCATGAGGAGGGCTGAAGCTTCTTGGACAGCAGTGTGACTGCCACCACCTCATCTCAGTGTCGGACCTTGCCTCTCCCAATTCCGTGATGCACTGAATTCTCGCCCTGGTGAACTTTCTGCTCCAGGTAGCCCTAGGGCTTGCATCCTTGCTCTTCTTTTCAGAAGAAAGCTTCAGTGGGCTGGGTGCTAATCATGCATCCTTAGAAGCCAGTCCACATGCTGAGGGTACAGCCCAGCTCAACCTCTGGAGGATCACAGGGTGCACTTGTCACAGTAAGGGAATGTGACTGCAGCTTCCACCTCTGCCTCTCTCTTTCCCTTTTCATAATAATAATACAATAAAGTGGCAATAACAAACATTTACTGAATGAGGACTCTAGGCCAGGCACGGTGTGCTAAGTACTTTCTATCCATCACTTCACCAAATCAAGAAAATCCTTCATAATTATGGGGATACAGGCTCAGAGAGGAATAGTAGCTCTAATAAGGCCACAGCTTTTATTACACGGTTAAGCAGTAAGTCCAGCCTGGTCTCTCTGACTCCATAGTGCAAGCCCTTCCCTTCTCCTCCTCCCTACCCCCTTCTTCTCTTCTCTTTACTTCCCTTCTTTTTATTATTATCATTTATCGATACATAACAGTTGCCCATATTTGGGGGTTACATGTGCTATTTGGATACATGCACATAATCTGTAATGATCAAACCAGGGCAATTGCGATGTCTATCCCCTTAAACATTCAACCCTTTTAATGCTGAGAACATTACAATTCCTCTTCTCCAGCTATGTTGAACTATATAACAAATTATTAACTATAGTTGCCCCAGTCTACTATTGAACACTAGATCCTAGTCCTTTGATGTAACTCTTCACTTCCTGTCTCTCTCTCTCTCTCTCTTTTTTTTTTGAGATGAAGTCTTGCTCTGTAGCTCAGGCTGGAATGCAGTGGCGTGATCTCGGCTCACTGCAACCTCCGCCTCCCAGTTTCAAGCGATTCTCCTGCCTCAGCCTCCCAAGTAGCTGAGACTACAGGTGTGTGGCACCACGCCTGGCTAATTTTTATATTTTTAGTAGAGATGGGGTTTCACCATCTTAGCCAGGATGGTCTCGATCTCCTTACCATGTGATCCATCCACCTCAGTCTCCCAAAGTGCTGAGATTACAGGCGTGAGCCACCACACCTGGCCACTTCCCTTCTCTCTTGAAGGACACCTTAAGAGACAGATTCAGGCTGTCTTCAGGGAGATAGATACTCACACAAATGATTCTGAGTGTGAGACCAGTGGGATATGGATGTGTCCAGGATGTTTGGGGCTGGAGGAGAAGGAAGGGCTAGCTCAGGGAAGGTGAAGGATACATCAGCAGTGAACACTTTACAAAGGACATTCACCTGGACTGAGTCTTAATCATGGAGGTGACATTCTTGTTTATCCTGAGAGCTTCTGCTTCCCCAATACATCCCAACTGTGGATTCTACTGAGGTAGGAGGAAAACAGGAAGAGGAGGAGCAATGTGCTTCTAAGCTAGGACTCATGAAGATTCCCCCACTTCCCACTCCTTTATTCTCTTCTTCCAAAAACACCGTGTTTATTAAGCACTTACTGGGACCTGGGGGATGAATAGATACAGAAATGGAACCCAATGACTGCTCCTGAGGTCTCACCTCCAAGCCAGGAGCAGGGATAGCCATGACTTGTACTGTCAACCAGCAAGAGAGAAATGGGCTTTAACAACTCAAATGGAGTGCTCCATAAGCCTGGGGAGGAGGAGGTGTCTAAGCCAGTATTGCAGAATGGATGTCATAGTATGCAAGAGAGAGAAGGCCAGGAGGAAGGCTTTAGAGGCAGAAGGAATGGAAATAAAGGTGTCTACTGGGAAGATTTTATGAGGAGCGACATGCTTAACCCATTTATGGAGAGCCCAAGGTTGTGGGGAACAAGACTGGTAACAGTTTATGGCCAGCTTTGGGGTCAAGGAAAAGAGTTTGAACAAATGTTTGCTAGGGTATGTTTGGTCCCTGAAGTGGCATTTCTCATCACTGTATTCAAGGACATTCACTTAAAGTGTCAAGGAGGCCTTTCTCATCCTTGATGTAGTTCCAGACCCCATGGCTGATACCCTTTAACCACAGCCAATGTCTTGTGCTTGGACGGCTGCAGTAGTCTATTCAGTGGTTTTCGCATTTTCAGCTGGATCCTGCCACAGGCCCCCTTTCTCCTCACAGCAGCCAGAGTGATTATTTTAACCCATAAATCAGATCACTTCCCTTCCTTCCTCTAGGTTTGATGAAAATGAAGGCACTTGAAAATGATAGTGGAGACACCAGAATTTCTAGAAGCAATCTCAGAACGCAAGCCAGGCTGGTCCTCCATGATTGCAGCTTCCTCATTCCTCATCCATTTCTTCGGCCCATGATACTCTCTTCTCCTTTCCCCAGGTCAAGGCCTGAGGGCATCCCCTAGCAGAGCTGGTCCTGGGGAGAGAATCTACAGGGGCCCAGGACATAGTTCTGGGGGTCCTCCCACTAGAGTGCATGGCTTAGTGTCCAAAGTTATGGGAGGCAGCATGCAAACTGAATCTGGTCCGCAAAGAATTTCTTTGGCTGCCATTGTTTTAAAAGTTGGGAAAATCTAAGTGAAATCTGGATTCCTGTTTTCTCTGGAAAAATGAAAAAATGTAATCACATTGGATCTGCATTCCCACATGGAAATGATTTGTAGGAAGCTCAATAACTGGCTTCTTTAGCTGGGGCTTTGCTTTCCAGTTTGCCAGTCTCCAACACTCCTCCCTGTTTCCTACCTATCCTACTTCTATCCCATTTTTTTTTTGAGACGGAATCTTGTACTGTCACCTGGGCTGGAGTACAGTGGCGTGACCTCAGCTCACTGCAACCTCCACCTCCCAGGTTCAAGTGATGCTCCTGCCTCAGCCTCCTGAGTAGCTGGGACTACAGGCACCTGCCACCACACCCAGCTAATTTTGTGTATTTTTAGCAGAGACAGGGTTTCACCATGTTGGTCAGGCTGGTCTCAAATTTCTGACTTCGTGATTCACCTGCCTTGGCCTCCCAAAGTGCTGGGATTACAGGTGTGAGCCACCACAGCCGGCCCCCACTTCTATCTTCTATGCCTAGTCCTTGTAGACATTTGAGTGTGTAAACCCTAAGCTTTGCAGTTTCTAAAATCTCTTTCAGCCTATTGTGTTATTTTTAGCCTACAGTAACTCTTAATCAAGATGGCAACCCTTGGAGAGTTTGCTTTGAAGTCTCACCTGTGGTGCGTGGAAGGGTGTCAAAGAAATTTTGGGAGGCAGAAAATTGGGAGTTGGAAGAAAACAGTGTGAGAGAATGAATACCCTCTTGTAGACCCGGAAATCTTACCATGTTGGATACCCTTGTTTGACTAATGGGGAGCCCCATTGGTTTGAGAATACACCTGGCAAATCTCAAGTGTAGTTGCAAGTAGACTCTGGGTACTAAGACAGCAGGGACTGTATTGTTTCTGGTACATAGTAGGCCATCAATAATCTGTTGTATAATGGACGGATGGATGGACAGATGGATGGATGGATGGATGGATGGATGGATGAATGGATGGGTAGAAGGATGGATCAGACAAGAAAGAGTAGCTCTGTGAGAGGTCATTTTGGGACTTCTCCAGATGCAGACAGCCTTGATAATTGACATTTCTTTTCCTCAGCTTCTAACTGTGTGATTTAAAAGTCTGGCCTGCAGCCAAAACAGCACAACTGTTACACATTCCATAGATAAATCAACCCCCTGATGGTTTGAAACTAAGGGGACCTAGAGAATGTTAGCCCATAATATATGAGCCAGCACGCCCACTTAGTTTTCAGAGGGACGGCAGGGTGGCTGGCCTGTCAGGAACAGTAGGAAGATGCCTTGCATCCTTGCAGTCTGACTGTTTTCATGCCACTGCCAGGCTGGGACATACCTAGGGGATGGACAGGTAGGCAGCTGCCCTAAGAGGAACCCTGAAAGAAACCCTGGACATAGGGCTTCTCTTTGCAAAATTCTGCCAGCCACCATTGCAATGAACAGAAGAAGGAGCATATGTGGGCTCAGAGCACACCTGGGCCAGCTGTGCCCCTCTGTGTGGGCTGTCCTCCTCTCTTCTCCCTCTCCCATAGCCCCTGTCCATCTATGATCACCTGTCCAGTGTCCCTAGTTTTTTGGTGTCTGTGGACTTGTTTTAATCTGGCCCCCGTGCTAGAGAAAACAGCCCATAAATGCAACTTAGTCTATGAAACCTGGGAAAGGTGAGAATAATCAGGGAAGTGCTAGGTGGAACAGTCAGCTTGCCTGAAGTCACACAGCCGCCACGTAGTGGAGCCTGGGTCTCTCCTACTCTAGAGCTCATGCTGTTTGAAGTATACACACCAAAGAGTTGGCAGTGGGCAAGACGTGTTCACCCTGAGGTTTGGGTCTCTCCCAGATTGAGCTCTGAGAAATCTACTGGGGCAGGATGACCAACTTACTCCACCTTACTCAGGCTTTTCCTAGTTTTTGCCCTGATGGTCCCATGTCTCAGGAAACCCCACATGACTGGGCAAACGTAGAATGGCCGGCCATTCTCATCAGAAGCTATTCTCATGAGGCTCGTGGTCCTGTTTGGCTGTACTGTGATGGGCAGTTTGAACAATATTAATAGCTGGCTCCCAACTCCAGACATTTTGATTTAATTGGTCCAGGCTTCAATCTGGGATCTGAGTTTTAAAAGCTTCCCAGGAGATTCTAATGCACAGCCACCCTGAGAACTGCTTCGCCTGAGGAATTGAGCCTGGCACTGTTGCGGGTGAACCCATCACCTGGGTAGCTTTGTCCATGTCCCTCCATTGATCCCTGTTTCCTTCCAAAATAAGTAGAAACCCCTCAGCCTTGCAGCTGAGAGCTTTCCCCCGATGGCTCCACTCTAATTTTCAAGCCCTGTCTTTCATCAGTTCTCTTACATGTACACTCTATTCCAGATAAATTCCCCATTATTTGGGGCAATTAACCCTGGGAATTCTAATGAAAGAGGACCCTACACTTGGTGAAACTGTTTTCATAATTTCTTTCTTAGGCTCCCCGTTCACTGGAAGTTCTGTGGGAGTGCAGAGGCGGTGCATTGGGAAGATGATCACTTTTAGCTAATATAGCACATGACACCTGTGAACACCTTAGCTGATAAGTTAACCAACAATTCAGAAAATGGAGACCAGGGAATGGAGGGCGAGGTTCAGGCAGCAAGCCCCATGTGGGAAGAGGTCTGGGCCAAGGACACTAACAGCAGATGGGCAAGGCAGGAAATGCAGAGGGGAGCGTGGGCCGATGAGGGCCTTTAAGGAAGGGGATGCTAATGAAATAGGAAGAGGGTGGCAGGGATGAGGGGGCTACCAGGGAGGCTGGGGTGGGGAGGAAAACCCTCTGCTCCTGTTTGGCTCTGCCTGAGATGAGTCCCTGAGTCCTGCTGAGCATATGGACTGAGAGCCTCCTGGGAAGACACAGAAGCCCCCTGCTGAGCCACAGTCTCAAATAACAATGTGAATGAGGACTGCCTTATGCTTGCAGAGCCTGACTTAATTGGTATTTCTCCTAATTATCAGATTTAATCACCACCTCTGCAGTGAAATAATTTTTGACTCAAATGAGAAATTAGTATTAAAAAAAGAACAAGTAGAAAAAAATACAAAGGAGAACAGAATTCAGTTAGGGATTCATTTTAAAATGACTTTGCATGTGTACAAATTGTACACAAAACATTTCCTTTCCCATCCTATCCATCTGATGGGAGTCAAAAAACCAGGGTTTCCAAGGAGAACCCCTGTCCTTGTCGGCTCTGCAGAGTTAGAACAGAAGCCCAGGGTCCCTGAGGTTGCTGAGGCTGGGAATCCCTAACCTGGTAATGGCTCTCATTCTTTGATGCCTTGCATATGGTACCACTTGGGCCTGGCAACCCTGCTGATGGATCCAGAGGAGACTCGCAAAGGTTTTGGTAGGTGGTGTGTGTGTGTGTGTGTGTGTGTGTGTGCGCGCACACACACACACACACACACACACATGCACATGATACCAAAAAACAAGTAGGAGTTGGATTATTGGTTGGGTGCGGTGGCTCACACCTATAATCTCAGCACTTTGGGAGGCTGAAGTGGCTGGATCACTTGAGATCAGGAGTTCGAGACCAGGCTGGCCAACATGGTGAAACTCCGTCTCTACTAAAAATTCAAAAATCAGCTGGGTGTGGTGGCAGGCGCCCCCGTAATCCCAGCTACTCCAGAGGCTGAGGCAGGATAATTGTTTGAACCTGGGCGGTGGATGTTGTAGTGAGCTGAGATGGAGCCACTGCACTCAATCCTGGGCAACAGAGCGAGTCTTTGTCTCAAACAGAAAAAAATAAATAAATAAGGAGTTGCATTATTTTCTTCCAGGAGTCCTATTTGGTTAAGTGGCCACAGTTGTAAGGAGGTGGTCTGCTATATAAATGGTCCTGTGGACTCACAGCAGTCATTAGCCAAAACGTTAGCCAGACCCTTCCTTATCTCCATGGAAAAGTTGGATAAATGTTAGTGTTGGGGGATCAGGGAATGGTTCCCCGCCTGCAAGAAGACAACCAGTGACAGACAGCCAACCTCCAAGTTCCCTTGCTATTGTTGCTGAGATTCTGTGATGCAGGCTGGTATGACAGAGAGACTGTGGGATAGAGGAGGGAGATGGAAGCAGAAGCCTGTGAAGAGAGTGTACAGTAAACCAGCAAAATGATGAGAGGAAGAAGTGGAGATTGGGGCTTGGGAACCCCAAGGCTGATGATGCATGAAGAGAGCCTGGGCTAGGGTCTGAGTTCAGTAGTGGTGCATGCAGGGCAGTGGGCTTCAGGAAGGAGGTTGCAGTTCCCTTATCCTACCATCAGGATGCTAACACTTGATGCACACAGTAGTGTGTGCAAGGAGAAGGCGTAGAGAGGAGACATACTGAGCCCTCACCATGTACCACGATGTGTAAGATACTTTCATACATTTGCTCCCTACGACAACCTTGAGAAGAATCCATCATCATCCTAACTTTATGATTGACAAAATTCATGCAATTGGGAGCCATCCTAACTTTATGATTGACAAAATTCATACAACTAGGGGCTTAGAGAAATTAAATGATTTACGCACAGCAGATATCCACTGCAAGTAAAGGGAGAGCTGGGACTTAACCTCAAGTTAGTCTGATTTCTAAACCAGTCCATTCTCTACCAAATCACCAAGGCTTGGGTAGCTTGGTGGCCAATGCAATAGTAGCTTTTATGAGTCAGGGTTAGGGTTCATTAAACTTAAAGCTGTTGTATTGCGCTCCCAGCACTTTGGGAGGCTGAGGTGGGTAGATCACCCTAGGTCAGGAGTTGAAGACCATTCAGCCTGATCAACATGGTGAAACCCCATCTCTACTAAAAATACAAAAATTGGTTGGGCGTGGCACGCTTGTAATCCCAGCTACTTGGGAGGCTGAGGCAGGAGAATCACTTGAACCTGGGAGGTGGAGGTTGCAGTGAGCCCAGATCGCGCCATTGCATTTCAGCCTGGGCAACAAGAGCGAAACGCCATCTTAAAGTAAATAAATAAATAATAAGCTGCTGTTGTAACTATTGGTGTGGCTGAGCCTAGATTGAACACTAAGAGGCTGAACATTTTGGAGCCTGTACTCTCAGCTCTCTGTGGCCTTTTAGCACTTCATCCTCCTAATCCTTCATTGACTGGGTGTTATTGGGAAGTTCAAGAGGAACATAAAGATGGAGGCAGGATGCTCCTCCCCCACCGCATCCCACCCAAGACTCTGATCATGTCACACTTCACTTTTCAAAAACCTTCACCAGCTTCCCTTTCAGTGCACAACACTGGGCACAAATTTTCTAATTTCCGAGTTGGTATTTAAGTCCCTATGCATATGGCCTCGATGGGCTCTTCCTGGCCTTTTGTCCATTACTCCCCCATAGTCCAATCTAAAGGGACACCTCCTAGTTCCATGTACTTGAAACTTTCTCCACAGCTGCTTGGGAAGCTGAGGCAGGAGGATGGCTTGCAGCCAGGAATTCGAGACCAGCCTGGGCAACATAGTGAGACCCCATCCCCACAAAATTTAAAGAGTTAGCTGGCATGGTGACACACACTTGTGGTCCCAGCTACTTGGGAAGCTGAGGCAAGAGGATTGCTTGAGTCTATGAGCTGGACAAGGCTGCAGTGAGCCATAATTGGCCCCACTGCATTCCAGCCTGGGTGACAGAGAGAAACTTTGTCTCTTAAAAAAAAATTATTTCCCTCGAAAGATCCAACTCCTATTGGCAAAATCCCTGCTCCAGGCCATTATTTCCATAAATGCTTTCTGGTCCATTCTGTTGACAATAGGACTCCCCTCCAGGTCACACAGTGAGTTACAGAGCTGGGCCTGACCTATGGGAGCCCCACTTCCCTGGCCCCTAGTCCAGATCTTTTCTAGAAAATCTTGATTCTGGGGAGACCAGTGCCCCTAACCTGACATTGCCCCTCTGCTGAAGGGGCTCCAAAGGAATTCAGGCTATTGGAGGGTCTCAATTCCTCCTTCTGTGGTCAGCAGGCTGCAATTGGGCATGAGCCCTGACTTTGACTCCTAGATCTGTGCTTGCCCTGTTCAGTCAGACAGGGCTTGCTGCAGTCCTCTCCCTGGGTCTCTTAGCCCCATACAGGGACACCTCTCCACACACACCCCTTCCTTTACACACAATCTGGAGGAAACAGGACCAGAAGCACCAAGGAAGAAGGCCCCTGGCTCAGGTCTGACCACCACAGCTGGGAGCCAGCCTGCCCTTTCTCCTTCCTGCTGTGAATATGGATCTGCAGTCACTATCAGCTGCGCTGCTCCAGAGCGTAGTAGCACATGTGGGTTCAGAAACCGCTGGAGCAGAGTGTGAATAATGGGAATTGCTTCTGACTTAATTAGACTCACATTAAAATCACACTCCCTGAAGCTTGCAGAGGTGGCGGGGAGGCCTCATTCCTCCCTGCTCCGTGACCTGGGATGCTCTTCTCATTCCAAACACCTTCTGTTTCATTGGCAGGAGAATTCTGTCCCCTTTGTCCCCATGTCCCTTCTTGCTCCCCGCTTCTTCTCCTTCATTTTTCCTCTTCTCTTACTCCCTCTCAGCGTCTGCACTTGGACTTTATGTCATGCCCCCACATCGTGATTATTCACCACTCTGCTCTGCTCCTCTCCCTCGACTTTTGCCTCCACCCTCTAGGGTATCTGCAGCCCCACTCTATGCATCTACAAGGTCTCTCTACCCAGGAACTGTGAGCGAAGGCCAAGGCCTTAGCATCCTCTGGTCATGGGAAAACTTAGAAAAGCTAGCAAGAATGGGCAGATCCTTCTCCCCTGACTCTTGTATCCAGGCCTGTGTATTTCCGACCTCTTTCTGACAAAGAGGAAATAATAGTAATGACTGATTTCATTTGCCCATGGCCGAGGACAGAAAATAAGGCCATTAGGAGTTATGGATGGAAACCCCTATTCTTTGAATGCTCCTAAGCCAGGGTTTCTCAACCTGTGCAGTACTGACATTTGGGGCTGCATAATTCTTTGTTGTGTGTGTGTTTGGGGTTGGGGAAGGGGGGCGTTGCTCTGTATTTTATAGGTGTTTAGCAACATTCTTGACTTTTTACCTACCAGATACCAGTAAACTGACATCATCACCAAGTTGTGATGATCAAAAATGTCTTCATAAATTGCCAAAGGTTCTCTGGGGGTGCAAAACTCGTCCCTGGTTGAAAACCAGTTTGGGTAAGCTTGGCTTCTCATTTGGACATCTGTGTGGTTTCAACAGAAACATGCTGGCCTTGGCCTTCAGGTCCTTGATCTGCCACTTCCCTCTGCCTACCCTTCAGCTCTCCTATCCTTATGTTCTCTGAGTTGGTTTTTTTCATTCTGCAAAGAGGGCAGATTGCCTACTTCACAGGATTAATGCGAAGAACAAATGAGATACAAACTATAAGGTACCGTGTAATATTACATAAAATATGTTTCAGCACTCTAATATATTGCAGGGTGCAAATAAAACTAAAGCTAGACACTCAAGGGAGAGTTAAGTGTTGATAGGAAAGGGCATGCCAGATACTCAGTGGATTAGATTGGGAGATTTGCAAATAACAGATAAAAGGGAAGAAGGGGCCCAGGATGGCAAAAGGAGAACAAAATGAAAGCAGAAGAGAAAAATTTTCATAAAATTGGGGCCCCGAGAAGGACTGTGGCTAAGAGGCTGACCATTGGTCTGGGGTGGTCTTCTCCCTAAAAAAAGGGAATCATTTGAGGAGTCAAATAAGGGTTCTGTAACCCAGGGTTAAAGAGGAAGGATGACTAGACTGCAGTGAAGAGGAAGACCAGAAAGATTTTCAAGACATCTTAGCAAGCCGAGAAGAGAGAATCTGGGCAAGGAGGCTCCAAACTAGGAGTGACATATCCCACATTGAGAAAAGACAGCTTCAGAGACAGCCTCATCAGGGAGCAGCATGGACTCCCCAGCATCTCCCATTTTATCCCCTGGGAATAGTACTCTGATTTCTCTTTGAAGAACCACCCATTTGCCATTCTCTGGTCATGTTACTTCAGAAGTGAACATGAGTATCACATCCTCCAGGTTGCAGCAACAGATTCAGGGATAAGCATGTAATTCAGGTGAGTCCGTCAGAACCAATGAGCATTAGCTCTGGGGCTTCTGCCTAAATTACTGGAAAGTATGCACACCCTTTCTGCTGAGGTTGCTAATCTGGAAAGATGGATGTAGAAGAATCTGATAAGGACCAATCTGCCTATAAATAATATACAGCAAGACTTCTTCAGGGCCAATTCCCAGACACTATTCAGCTCCTCTGTGGCTTTTAGTTATCTATTTGTCCACACAGCTGAGGGCTCACAGGGCTGGCCTTGGACAAAACTGTCAAGTCAGGGAAGTTTTGCTCCATTGGAAACGTAATGCTCCTCAGGTGTTACAACACTTGGTTCTTTATCCAACTGCCCCCAAGCCCCATCCGACCACCACAAAAACCCAGGATATCAGACTTTTGACCTTTAGTCTGAATGAGATTTAAATGAGTTTCTGCCTTTCCAAGCAACTTAGGCAAACATTTGGCCAGGCTCCTAATAATCTTCACTGAGAAGCACTTTATGGCTCTCAGGGAAGCTGGCCTGAAGGTGAATTGTCACCAGTGCCTTGCTTTCAAGAAGGGTCACGTTCCTAAGACTAGACTCCAGGTTCTCGGGAGGGGGCAATACAAGCTAATTTCATTCCAAGCTGGAACTCAAAGAGACTGACAGACTGGAGAGGATATTTACAAAAGGGTCCTGGCATTAGCAAATTGCTAAATTGAAATGTTTCCAGTCTTTGAAAGAGTCAGAGGCATTAGTACACTCTAGCTGAGGCTAATCCTATTATTTGGAACTCGATCAGTGTATTCCTCTGGCTTGAGCCTAATCTCAGGAGTGGATTACTGCAGGGGGCTATTTGTCATGCTTTCAGGTTGTTTCCTGGGCACATGGCTAGACAGGACAAGACCGCTATGGGCCTGACCGTTGTGCCCATTATTCCGCCCAACCAAACCCCACCACATTCTCTGGGAATGGTTTATGTCTAGTTATGACAAGCTAGTAATGAAAAATAACAATGGAGAGATACTTTCCACCCTAACTTTCAGGCTTCAGGTGGCACATTGCATGGCCCATTTCCCTGGATGCCTGGCGGAGGAGGGGAGAATCTTGCAACACCTGGGACACTTATTCAGTTTCTTTGGGGCTGTCAGGTGCCATGGCTCTTGATGCCTCCCGACGGTGGACATGGTGATGGCCTCCTGTGCTTAAGCAAGCCCGTACACGTGTGTGAATGGGGATGACTGTGCTTCCCCTAGATCAGGGGTCAGTAAACATTTTCCTGTAAAGGGCCAGGCAGTAAGTATCTTAGACTGTAAGTTCTCTGCTGCAATGATTCCACTTTGCCATTCTAGCTTGCAAGTGACCATGGACAACACACACATGAATGACGTGGTTGTGTTCTAACAAAATGTTATTTACGAAAGCAGGTGGCACTGGATGTGGCCCACAGGACTTGTTGACAGACCCCTGGGCTAGACACCAACTGTACTGAGTGAGTTGGTTTCCCAGTATAAACTTAGTAGTGACAGTCTTTTTATTTATTTCGTGTTCCTTCTATAGTGGGCGTTGGATAGCTATCCTCTTGGGAAAGTCTGAGGACAGCTGGTGACCACAAAGGAAGTAGATGAAATGGTCCCTTGAGATTCCTCCTAGTGCCCAGATGCTGGGGTGCAGGATAGATGAAGAATGACGGAAAACTGATCCTCAATGTGTCTATTTATGATCTCAGCTTGGGTGGTGTCTCCACTGGTGAGAAAGGGTACTTAAGGATAACATGCACAGCCCAACCCAGGGCTGAAGTCTCTGACTGCCCATTTATCAATTCTGCTGGTTGTGCCATTCTGGGGCCCATATTTTACTTATTCAACTCTTTGCCCTTCTCCTTAGCACAGTATGTTGCATATTTACAGTGGTGGTGTTTCATAATTATTTGTTCAATATCTGCCAACTACGTGCCAAGCCCTGTGCTAGCATTGTGGTTCAGAGCAAAGAGACCCAGGTCCCTGGCCCCAGAGGGCTCATGGTGCAGAAAGAAAAACCATTACAGTACAATATGTTAAGTGTGGTGACAGTGGTGGGCAAATGGTGCTTTTGAATGACAGGCTCCATGGCAGGCTGGGTGGGGGCGGGGGTGACCCCAAGGCCCCGACTCTTTCAGGGACAGAATTTCAGAGCACGGAGTGCCACGGGGAAGAAATCAGTCACCTCGTGGCAGCCACTTGAGCACAATTGAGGGTTGCTCACCTGCTTAGAATCACAGTGAGCTGCGGCAGAGGCCTCCAAAGCACATTTGTAGAAATGAAGAGCGGCCCATTCAAGGAAATAAACTCCCCCTGTTTGCTTCTTACAGCAGTTTTTGTTTATCTCATTATCTCCCAACCTGAAGAACAGGACCATCTGGCATGCGGGCATGTTAACAAGATCATAAATTAGGAGGAGAAATGAAGCCAGATTTCCATAATGGTCGCAAGACAGAAATCCACAGCACTTGGGATGGAATTTGCTTGGAAGGTGGGGTGGGAGGGAAATGGAGCAAAATAAAAATGCCTCAGCACATCCAGCCTGAATGAAAAACACAAATCCAGAGTCATTTAGGAGTGATTTAAAAAAAAAAAAAAAAAAAAGTGCTGGCAAAGCATCTCTCCTCTCCATTTTTCTCCCCCTTCTCTCTCTCTTCCTGTTTTCTGGGTCTTCCCCTAGGAATGGGGCCAAGTCAAAGCCTCACGATCTCGTAGGTCGTGAATGTAACAATTGTGTGAAAACTCATTTTGCAGAGGAGGAGGCTCACCCAGTGCACATGGCCGCCTACGTGGGCCAAAGCTCCAGGGAGACATTTAGCAACCACTCCAGAGTGTTTCCTGGGATGTCCAGCATTTCCTGAGATTCTGGGCCTTGGGTATGGCAAAGGTAGCAACTGTGGATAGTTAATATGAGACAGCATTGCCCATCAATCACTTGGAAGCTAGGGGTCCCTGGTACATGAGCACTCAATCCCAGCTTTGCCCAGTGTTCGCCCTCATTAAATTGCTCTTGGCTTCTTGGCAGAGAGAAGCACCGCCCATTCCCCAGAGTGTATCAGATGAGTGTATTAAATGCCCCATTTATGGTGGTTCTTGCCTCTTCCCCTCTTCCGCTGTGGGGTCTGTCTGTCCTACCGCTTTCTCTGGCCTCTTTCTCTAGAGTTTCTTTCCCTTCTTTCCCATCTATCCAAAAAATAAAAACACCTCATCCATTTTAAAAATGAAGGGAGTAGGTTGTAATTTTTTTCCAATAATTGTACTTTTAGAAGAACATCAAGGAAAAAGGTTGATCCTTTTTAAAAACTAGGGGCATATTTGAAAAGAGCAAACTTGAAGAAACCAAAAGCATGCCAGTTTTAAGCTACCTGATGGGCTGAGACTGTGAGGGTAAAATAATACGATCTTTTATCAACTGGAAAAGTCACATTATTATGGATTCTCTTTGGTGATATTTGGATTCTCTTTAGTGATGTTTTGTAGCATGAGGCTCCAAATACTGCCTGAGAATTTACCTTTACTCAGACTCTTTTCAGAGGGCAATTCATTGACAGTTTTTTCAATTTCTTCCATGATTTTTCACCAATTTGGGCTTTTAAACTTTTTATAAAGTTGATTTTGATAATGCTCAATTTTGATAGTTTCCTAGAAAATTTCTCTTTTGTGGATATTATTTAAAAAAAAACCTATTTTAGGCTGGTTGCGGTGGCTGATGCCTATAATCCCAGCACTTTGGGAGGCTGAGGAGGCTGAGGAGGAACACTTGAGGTCAGGAGTTCGAGACCAGCCTGGCCAACATTGTGAAATCCTGTCTTTACTAAAATTACAAAAATTAGCCAGGCATGGTAATGCATGCCTGTAATTCCAGCTTCTTGGGGGGCTGAGGCAGGAGAATCACTTGAATCCAGGAGGCAGACGTTGCAAAGAGCCGAGATCGTGCCACTGCAGTCCAGCCTGGGTGACAGAGAGGGACCCTGTCTCAAAAAAACAACCATCACCACCACCACCACCGGATTTGATATCCACTGTGGTTTCTTACTTTATGTTGGTCTCATTTGGTGTGTGTAGATCTTTCTCTTTAGTTCATTCTCATTAAGGTAGATGCATGCTTTGCATATTTTATTTGTATTGTGTTGAAGCCACAATTTTTGAATTAACTAATCAATTCTGCTTTTATTTAATTTTTGCTTTCATCATTATCAATTATGCTCTCCGACTTTTTCAGAATTTACTTAATTGTATCCTTTTACATTCTGAGATGAAGGGATAATTCATTGGTTTTCATTTGTTTTTGTTCCATCAATTCCTGTTGTTTTCTTTACAGCCTAATATATGGTCAATTTTTGTAAATTATCCCATGGTCACTTGAAAAGAAAATGTTTTTACTTCTCCGCATGTTAATGATGGAAATAATTAATTACTGAATAGTCAATATTGACAGCTTTCTTTAGTCTTTGAATTCTGAATTGTTCAATAAATGTTTCCCTTTATCTTACTCTTGTCTCCCATGTTGGAGTGCTGTGGTGTGATTACAGTTCACGGCAGTCTCAACTTGTCTCGTGAACAGTAATCACATGAGATTACTCCTGCCTCAGCCCCTGAATAGACGGGACTACAGGTGCATGTCACCACTCCTAGCAAATTTTTAAAATTTTTGTAGAGACAGGGTCTCGCTATTGCTCAGGCTGGTCTTGAACTCCTGGCCTCAAGCAATCTGCCCGGCTTGGCCTCCCAAAGTTCTGATTTTACAGAAATATTCTGATGTAACATTAGTATGTGTGTAAATAGACAGGAATTTTCATCATGGATTTTAAACTTCATAAGTAAAAAGTGACTGTAGACTCTATGTGATTTATCACTTGAATTCCATGCGACTCTGCTTTCTATTATATTTGCATCACCTGGTGTTTTTTTTTTTAATTGTTGCTCAATTCTAAACTTTTATGTTTTTGGAGTGATTATGTTGTAAGTATATTTCTTGTACATAACATAAAGCTAATCTTTATTTCTTGAACCATCGTGAAAGTCTGTGTTTCAGTGTAGGAGTCAGACCCACTTATCTCTATTACCTGATTTGTTTGTCCTTATGTCTGTATTGTTATTGTTATTCATATTTTGGTTTTCTGCTTTTTATGTTTTTTTGTTGTTTGCTTTATTTCATATCATTAGTTGTATGAGACCATGTTTTGTTTTTCCTCTATCGTGTTATATTTAACTCTGTAAGTAGTTACTTTTGATTTTTAACATATTACAAAATCTATATAATTTTTATGATGATCACAGTCATTAATGAAGCAGTACCTAATGACCTATTTACACAAAGGATAAAAAGGTTACTGCATCTTATGTATGCTCCTCTCTTCCTCCCAGATTTATCTGCTGTCAAAGTTTTGGCCCCAATATTGATAAATTCTAATTATCTTTGTTTACATTTTGCTTTCTTTTGCTTCCAAAGACCATGATATTTGCATTGCATTTCATAACTACATTGACAATAATTATTTAGACCTATAGTTTTAGTAGTTTCCACATTCACTAGCAATGCTATAGTCTTCTCTTGTGAGCTTTTTGATTCATCTTGTGGTCGACAGATAATAAACATGTTAGTGTAATTTCTTTTTTCTTGGCAAAAAAGCTACAGGATCTATTTTTGGATTTTTATGTATCTGAGAAAGTCTCTGTATTGCCTCTGTACTCCTACACTGAAACACAGACTTTCAAGTAAATGATATCTTGGTTGGTGGGTGTATTCTTAGATCAAAACCTTCCCCTCCACTGTGTAGCTGCCATCTTCTGGAATTTACATAACCTTATGTTACAGAGAACATAGCAAATTTAACTTATGTTTCTTTGTAGATAGCTTTTTTTTTTTTTAAATTTCTTGCCAGGACATTGCAATTCTTGCTTATTCTGAATTTAAAACAAAAAATCACCAATATATTCCTTTGTGTTGGTTACTTTTAATTAATTCTGCCTGGGGAGCTTATTCCATCTACCTATTCAAGTATCTCTAAATTCATCTAAGTTTTTTTCTACTGTATCCTATTTTATGCTTTGTATTGATTCAGTTCCCTTTTTTTTTTGTCTCCTATTCAAAAGCTCCCTTTATTTATGTTAGTTCTTAATCTCTGAGCTCACATGTCAAGGTCTTTTCTCTGGCCACGTCCATCTCTTAGTCCTTTTGCTTCAGCATCTGGAGAGCATCTCCAGTGTCCTTCACTTCCCTGTTGGTACTTTTTTATGGCATCAATTTTGCTCCTTGTCATGCCTAATACCATTTCTCATGTTGTTATTTGCTTCCTTTCATTCTTTCCTCAATCTACCATGCTCTTAAAAACATCTTCAGGGGCTGCGCACAGTGCTCATGCCTGTAATCCCAGCACTTTGGGAGGCTGAGGTGGGCAGATCATGAAGTCAGGAGTTCGAGACCAACCTGATCAACATGGTGAAACCCTGTATGTACTAAAAATACAAAAATTAGGCGTGGTGGTGCACACCTGTCATCCCGGCTACTCATGAGGCTGAGGCAGGAGAATCGCTTGAACCCGGAAGGCGGGGGTTGCAGTGAGCCGAGATCATGCCACCATACTCCAGCCTGGGCAACAGAGCAAGATTCTGTCTAAAAAAAAAAAATCTTCAGTTTGTTATCTTATTTCATTTTTCATATTATATTTTAATAAGCATATATAGTATCTTCTATTTCAGTTAAATGCCATCTAATATTTACTTATGTTTCAAAATTATGTATATATTTTGAGAGGGAGTCTTGCTCTGTTATACATACATATGTATATATGTATGTTATACATATATGTATGTGTATGCATATATAGATATCTATGTGTATATATATCTATATATATACACACACATACACATGCATCCACACACATATACATATACGTATATGTATATGTATATATATGTATGTGGACAAGCACAGGATGGAACTGTAATTGCTGTGTCATCTTTCCTGACAGGCTTAGCTTTTTCTGTTTTGTAGGTATCAATGTGGGGGAGTCTAGTCTCTTCTTGGAACCCATGTGGGGAGCATAGTGATAGATAACCCCATCATTGAAAACAGTACTCCACAGAGTCAGGGGAGAACCTAGCAGAAAGGTGAGGAGCTGTGATTTTGGGGTGAGCTTGGCCATACTTTGCTTCTACTGGAAGCTGTCTGGTGTGGTGGCATATTACTTGGATAATATCTACTCATTCTTCAAGTTTCCATTTCTTTCTTTCTTTTTTAATATGTATTTCTTTAGTGATTTTTTAATAATTTGTTTATTTTACTTTAGGTGCATACTATATCTGGCATTTCTCCCCATGTTATGCCTCCCCACTGTCCCCTCCCTCCCCACACCCTAGTGTTTCTCTGCTACCCCCTCCTCAACTTTCCTGAGTGTGTGATGCTCCTCTCCCTGAGTCCACATGTTCTTGTTGTTCAACACCAACCTATGAGTGAGAACATACGGTGTTTGGCTTTCTGTTCTTGTGTCAGTTTGCTGAGAATGATGGTTTCCAGATTCATCCAAGTCCATACAAAGGACACAAACTCATCATTTTTTATGGCTGTGTAGTATTCCATTGTGTATCTACCACATTTTCTTTGTCCCGTCTATCATTGATGGGCATTAGGGTTGGTTCCTGGTCTTTGCTCTTGTACCCAGGGCTGCAATGAACATACGTGTGCATGTGTCTTTATAACAGAATGAGTTGTAGTTCTTTGGGTATATACCCAGTTCTGGGATTGCTGGGTCAAAGGGTCGGTCTCTGTCTAGATCCTTGAGGACTCGGCACACTGTCTTCCACACTGGCTGAACTAATTTACACTCCCACCAATGTGTAAAAGCATTCCTATTTCTCCATGTCCTCTCTAGCATCTGTTGTCTCCAGATTTCTTTTAATGATCACCATTCTAACTGGTGTGAGATGGTATCTCAGTGTGGTTTTGAGTTGCATTTCTCTAATGATCAGTGATGATGAGCAGTTTTTCATACGTTTGTTGGCCTCATAAATGTCTTCTTTGGAGAAGTGTCTGTTCATATCCTTCTGATTATTGTGAATAATACTGTAATGAACATGAGTGTACAAACATCAGCTCAAGTCCCTGCTTTTAATTCTTTCGGTTTACTTTCTTTTTCTTTTCTCTCTCTCTCCTTTTTTTCTCTTGAAATGAGGTCTCTATGCTGCCCAGGCTGTAGTGCAGTGGCTCTTCACAGGCATGATCATTGTGCACTATAGCTTTAAACTCCTGGGTTTAAGCGATCCTCCTGCCTGAGCCTCCTGAGTAGCTGGGACCAACAGGCATGTGCCGCTGATCTTGGCTCTTTCCGTTTACTTTTAAAGTGAGACAATAAACATTTATTAGGGGCTGTGTGTATGTATGTGCACAGATTGCTAGGGAGCTCACAGTAGGTGAATGAGATTTCAAACAAGCCATGCATGAGAGGATCCCAGGAAGAGTCTATTTCAAAGTCCTATTTATTAGGCTCATGCTTTCTCCTCTATATTTAGCAGAGATAGCTGAACATTTGCAGCATACAGCACAGCACCCAGGGAAGTGCCTGGAACTTGCTGAATGAATGGTATGTGGGTGTCATTCTTTTTCAACTTTCTTATATAATTTCCCCACATTCTGATATTTCATTGAGAGTTTTAGTTGCAATTTGGGAAGTCAGGAATGGGATGGGGAGCAGGGAGCCGTCAAATTATATGTTTGTTCTCAATCTGCCTTGATACTTGGAAATTCCTTTGACCCATTTGCTTTAGGTGGCCCTGGGAGCAGAGACTACATTTTATATGCACGAACTACTTAGACAACTGTGTGGGTATTCCTGGAGTAAGCAGATGATAACGGAGATGGCTGAGGGACATGAAGTGGGTGCAAGGGATGGGGAACAGGGAGGGAAGAGGTCTCAGGGAGACTGGATTTCTTGCTTGGGGGCCCTATCCTCCTCTTGTCTCCTGTTTTCAGATGCTCTGCTTTGACCCTTTCATGGGGCAAGCTCCCTAGGACTGTAGGCTTCATGTGGAAAAGTTAATGATTTATTGTGGTGGTGGTTGAAAAGTAAGGCTAACCTCGGCCAGGCACGATAGCTCAAGCCTGTAATCCCAGCTGTATTGGGGGGCTGAGGCAGGTGGATCACTGCAGGTCAGGAGTTGGTGATCAGCCTGGCCAACATGGTGAAATCCTGTTTCCACTACAACTACAAAAATTAGTCAGAAGGGTGGTGCACACCTGTGATGCCAGCTACTTAGGAGGTTGAGGCAGGAGAATTGTTTGAACCTGGGAGGCTGAGGCTTCAATGAGCCAAGATTGCACCACTGTACTCCAGGCTGGGCAACAGAGCCAGACTCAGTCTCAAGAAGAAGAAGAAGAAAGAAGAAGAAAAGAAGAAGAAGAGGAAGAAGAAGAAGAGGAAGAAGAAGAAAGAAGAAGAGAAGAAGAAGAAAAGGAGAAGAAGAAGAAGAAGAAGAAGAAGAAGAAGAAGAAGAAGAAGAAGAAGAAGAAGAAGAAGAAGAAGAAGAAAGAAGAAGAAAGAAGAAGAAGAAGAAAAGAAGAGAAGAAGAAGAAGAAAAGTAAGGCTAACTTCCATCAGAGGTTTTCTCACAGACAGGGCCATGGTGCCATTATCTCCATTGCAGCATTTGAGCAAAGCATAAGGATAAAGTCGGGAGTGAAGAACGAAGTCTGAGCAGCCGGTGTTCACTTCAGCCTCTTCCGGAGCTACCTCAGAGCCATCGGGGAACAGGAACCAGCTATTGCCATTCCCTGCACAGCCCCAGTGAGAAACCGGGTGTGATGTGCAGATAAGGAGGTACATTGTTGCTGGCTTCTCAGTGATAGTCTTCCTTCTAATCTCCCTATTCTACTGCTGGCAACTTTATGTAAAATCATGCTGGCAACTTTATGTAAAATCAATGTATATCTACTTAAGTTTGGCTCCCATTGGTGCTATTGCTATTTATTTATTTACTCTACACATTCCTAGATGGATTATGTAAGATTTGACAGTTTCTTTCTTTAAGTCTTGCACTTTTATCAGCAGAATGCCATCTGCCATCATTAGAGAGTAGTGGATGTGGATGTGTCTCAGGAATTAGTTGATGTCCTGTGAACTAGATTTGCATAAGCTTCTGCAGCTTCTGCTAATGAGTGTAAGATGGTTACCAGGGCCTGCTATTACAGAGAGTGATTATGAAACATGCAGAAGTCTCAGGTAGGGCATGGTGGCTCACACCTGTAAGTAATCCCAGCACTTTAGGAGGCAAAGGTGGGCGGATCACCTGAGGTCGAGAGTTCAAGACCAGCCTGATCAACATAGAGAAATCCATCTCTACTAAAAATATAAAATCAGCTGGGCATGGCGGTGCACCCCTGTAATCCCAGCTACTCAGGAGGTTGAGGCAGGAGGATCACTTGAACCTGGGAGGAAGAGGTTGCGGTGAGCTGAGATTGCACCATTGCACTCGATGCTAGAAAATTACTACTTTTGGCTGGGTGTGGTGGCTCATGCCTGTAATCCTAGTACTTTGGGAGGCCGAGGCAGCTGGATCACCTGAGGTCAGGAGTTTGAGACCAGCCTGGTCGACATGGTGAAACCCTGTATCTACTAAAAATACAAAAATTAGCTGGGTGTGGTGGCGGATGCCTGTAATCCCAGCTATGCAGGAGGCTGAGGCAGGAGAATTGCTTGAACCCGGGAGGCAGAGGTTGCAGTGAGCTGAGATCACACCACTGCACTCTAGCCTAGGAGACAGAGACTCCCCATCTCAAACAAACAACGGAAAGAAAATGACTCCTTTCAATTGTGGGCGTAAGGAAGCATTTTAGCTAAAATCTGAGGGATAAGAAAGAACTAACTGGTAGAGACCCTGAGTGTCTGAACTAGACCAATGATGGGGATTTCTGTAAAAAAATTGAAACACCTTCCTAACTTTTTCAAGGCATTTTCATAAGGTGAAGACAGGGGATACCAGGAACTAAAGCCTAGGAAGGATTTTCTGTGTCCACTTCCATCTACTATAAAATGAACCCCAATTCTGTTTTGGGAGTTGTTTATTGATCAGTCTTAGGTTTAAGCATTGTGGGGTTCTACCTTTTCTCAGTCTTTGTGGAAATCTGAGTTGAACAATTAATGTTGTTCAGTTATGGTTAAATGTTGAACAACTAAGCTTAATCAGGTTTTTATGAAGAATTGAGCAACAATGCCTTTCACAGTATACTCTCTGACAAGTACCTATTGCACAAGTGTCCTGTTTTGCCAGTTAAGGATAGAACAATGGGAATCATTAAATTTTTAAATAAAAGCTGAGTAGGCTAATGTAATTTCCTGGTAGTTTCTCCTTGCCCACTGCACATACAGGGTCAATACACTCAGAGAGTGGTATTGCAGTAAAGAGAGAGTTTAATTAATGCAAGGCTAGTCATGCAGAAGGTGAGAATTTGTTACTCAAATCATCTCCCCAAGAACCCAGAGGCTGGGGTTTTTATGAGCAATTTGGCAGGCAGGGGATAGGGAATGGATGATGCTGATTGGTTTGGGGAGAATCATAAGGGTGTGGAAAATGGTCCTTGTGCACTGAGTTAGCCTCTGGCTAGGGAGCCATGAGTTACGGGTCTTGGTGGAGTCAGTAGGTTGCCAGAATTCAGAAGTCTGAAAAATATCTCAAAAGACCAACCTTAGGTTCTAGAATAGTGATGTCATCTGTAGGAGCAATTGGGGGAAGTTACAAATCTTGTAACCTCTGTCACAGTAAATGATTATAGAAAGGCAAGCTATGCCTACATTTTAGCAGAATTCAGGCCCTCCCATAATCCTAATCTTGTGGGCTTTCATTATTCTTATAAAGGGGTCCCCTGAACAAGAAAGAGGTCAGTTTTATGGAGGGGCTACTATTACCCTTGCCTCAAAGTTAAGCTATAAACTAAATTCATCCCATAGTTAGCTTGTTCTACTCTGAGAAATGAATGAGGGTGGCCAGCCTGTGAGGCTAGAAGCAACATGAAATCAGCCATGGTAGACTTCTCTCATTGTCATTATCTTTGCAAAAGCAGTTTCATAAAGACAAAATATATCTAAATATAAGCCCACCCCACTACTGTACGTTGTACCTCCTGGTGTTGTTTAGAGTGAATTTTCCCTCCTCTTTCCCCTTTTCAGGGCCAACGTATTAGTCAATAAATAAATGTGGGCTGATTTCAACCCATAGGAATGAATGATTGAAGCACCAAGGTTCTAAGCCATGGAGCATGGCTGTAAAAAATTTACTCCAAATACTTTTAAAAGCAGATACTATCTAATAACCATGCAGGTTGTTAAAAAAGTTAGAGTGAAGCACTCATAAAATGTCTAATTTTGAGAATTATAAATTCTGATGTCCTTTGCCAAGGAAAGCATTTGTAAAATATAATTGTCAAAGATGATGCTACATTATTTTTTGGAAGACTTAACAACTTAGCAAAGTACATGAAAAGGCAGCTTAACCATCCCTTGAAAGACTCAGCAGTAGTTTATCAGGTAATGAAGTGTGTCCTGTGTGCAGGGATTGGGGTTGAAGAGCTATTTAGGGGGACAACAGAGAGTTACAAGGTGGAAAAGTCACTCCAAGCAGATGGAGAAGCAGGGACTGAAGTGTGGAGGTGGAGGGAACACGTCACATGTAGAAAGACAGCTACACGCTGATGGGAAGTAGGAGGGGTGAGATGGTCAACACCATTAGCTTGGAAGCTTTGTTTATCTAATTCAGGGGGTTGGCTAACTATCTCCTAGGGGCCAATAGTTTTTGTAAATAAAGATTGTCAGAGCAAGGTCATGCCCATTTGATTACATATTATCTGTTACTGCTTTTGTACTACATTGACAGAGTAGTGCAGAAATCATCACTGCTGCTGCAGAAACAGTGTGGCAAACAAAGCTCAAAATATTTACTATCTGGCCCTTTCTAGATGAAGTTGCTGACTTCTGAACTAACTCTTTGTATGTCCCCTGGTGTGGAGATCCCAGTGTAATGCCTGGTGCAAAGTAGGTGCTCAGTATACCGGTGAGTTATATTGAATTGAAGCATTCGCTGGTATTCAGATAATGAAGGGGCCTCTCATGGTTCTTCTTGTTAAGAAGGTGGAGCTTCATCTTAATGGTAAAGCATTTTTAAGCCATGTATTCATGAACACATTCATTTATGCATTCTTATTCTTCAAGACTCACCTCTAGCCTGAATTGGCCTCCCTCTGCTGTGTCTCTCTAGCAAACTGGGCAGAACATTCAGCAGACCGTTTTCCTGTGGGCTGGTTTCTCCACTAGACTGTGATCTGCTTGAAGAAAAAGGGTATTTCCATTGTCTCTGTATTCGCCAGGCATGACACAATACCCGCAACATTGGGAGACCTTGATAAATACTCTTTGAATGAATGAAATGAGTATTTGTCAAGCACTATTTTGAATGACTCAAGAAATCCAGAGATAATGCTGATTTGAGAAGACACTTGTGTTTGTAAGAATTATGTGGAAGTGCTTTATAATCTAAACAGAACTATACAAATGGAAAATTCTTTTAGTGTTTAAAAACTCTTCTTGTATGTATCTTAAGTGCGTAAGCTCCTTCAGGAATTAATGACAAGAAAACAGATGGAGTTTGGGGCCAGACAGATCTCAGTTCAAATTCTAGCTTTTCTTCAATTTCTAATAAGGAGTAACTGGGTTTGCACAAGCCTAATCTAGGATCACTTAAATATATATATATATATATATATATATATATATATATATATATATATATAAATTCAATAGCTTTTGAGGTACAAGTGGTTTTTAGTTACATGAATGAATTGTATAGTGGTGAAGTCTAAGATTTAGAGCACCGGTCACTTGAATAGCATACATTGTACCCGATATGCAGTTTTTTATTCCTTACCCCACTTCCAAGTCTTCAAAGTTTGGTGTTATATCACTCACCCTGTATGCCTTTGCCAACTCATAGCATAGCTCAAGGGGCTCACATTTTTAATAATGCAATTGAAAATGAAAACTTTTTTTTTTTGAGATAGTCGCACTCTGTCACCAGGCTGGAGTGCAATTATGCAATCTTGGCTCACTGCAACCTCTACCTACTGGGTGCAAGTGATTCTCCTACCTCAGCCTGCCAAGTAGCTAGGACTACAGGCACATGCCATCATGCCCAAATAATTTTTCTATTTTTAGTAGAGACAGAGATTCATCATGTTGGCTAGGATGGTCTCCATCTCTTGACCTTGTGATCCACTTGCCTCGGCCTCCCAAAGGGCTGGGATTACAGGTGTGAGCCACCATGCCCAGCCAAAAATGAAAAATTTTATTGGGTTCCATGGAAGAATGTTCATCCTTACAATTTGGATAACCCACATTTTTAAATAGAAGAATATATCTGAAAAAAGTGGCTCTGCTTTTAGCCACTGAGTGTTTTTGGGAAGCAATAAACACAAAGGGAAATTTTAGAAAATATTTTGTTTCACAGATTTCTTTAGTGCTCAAAGTGAGTTTACATGCACTCTCTCATTCAACCACTAAAATATCCAGGGAGGTATTATTAAACATATTACCCCAGTTATAGAGCTACCTAGCAATTCCACTTGTAAGTATACAACCCCCTGCTCAACATTTAAAACAAAGATTCAAAAAAACTTGTACATACATGTTGACAAAAACACTATTCATCAATAGAATAGACAAAGGACAACAGAAAGTCAATAGAAAGAGAGAGGATGAAAGGGTGGAAAATGCAGAATCTTTGAGTGCTGGGTGGCCACATGGCCATCCATGGTATGGAACTCCAGCTGGGCTGTGCTCAGGTAATAAAGGAAAAAGTTAGCAGTGAAATTTAGAGATGAATTCAATGCCTGGGGAGTTGTTTCACTGGATGCATAAGGAAATGCAAACCAACAAGGAAAAAGTGAAATATTTAAACTCTTGGTTATCATTATCTATAGTAGCTAAAATGAAGGTAAAAGAGTGCTGGGTTGGGTGTTGAGGCTGATGTGGGTCTGTCTGAGCTCATGTCATTAGCCTCAAAGCTACCGGCAAAGGGGAAAACTATGCCAGGGCAAGAAGGTGGGTAACCTAGGGGAGGGCAAAACCAAGTAACTATTGAAACCAGAGGGGATGGCATGAAGGAATTGTTCCACTTAATAGATTGGTATCAGCTCATGGAGGAACCTTTACTAAAATGGTTAGTGAGAGTAACATATCTGAGAGCTGTGTCTTTGCTTTTAAATGCTACAGAGTAGAAAAACGTTTGAGTTGATTCAGGCCCCACAGCTCACTATTGAATAATCATAGATATGTGATTTAGACACACAGGCGGGTATTCCTGAGGGAAGAACCAGCCTGATGGGCTAGATAAAAGGCACTGTAAGGTTCAAGCGATTCTCCTGCCTTAGCTTCCCCAATAGCTGGGATTACAGGCACTTGCCACCATGCCCGGCTAATTTTTCTATTTTTAGTACAGACGGGGTTTCACCATGTTGGCCAGACTGGTCTCGAACTGCTGACCTCAAGTGATCCTCCCGTCACAGGCATGAAGCCACCATGCCCGGCCATGACTTACTTTTCAATCAGACTCCGACATAACATTATGAGACAAGGAAAAAATATTTAACCTCAAAATATATTTCCTTGCCATACCTTGAATTGCCCTGCAAAGTCTCCTGTGGGAACAATCCACATTTTATAGAGAATCTTCTTTCCCCTTTGTTTTCCTTTCTTTCTTTGTAGATCCAGGAGATGATCAACTAAGAGCCAGGCACCCTTGTAGGTCTAATAAGAAACATTTTACAACCTGCTCTCTCTCTGAAGTCTGGTATCTGAGAGATTCCTCTGCACAGTAAAACTTGGTCTCCACAATCTTTATCTTAACCTGAACATTCCTTTCCTGGCTCTTCAGATAAAGTCAACCAATTGTCAACCAGAAACTAAATTTACCTATGGCTCGGAAATCACCACTTTGAGTTGTGCCACCTTTCTAAACCAAACCAGTGTATTTCTTAAATGTATTTGATTGATGTCTCCTGCCTCCCTAAAATATATAAAATCAAGCTTTACCATGACTACCTTTGGCACATGCTCTTAGGACCTCCTGAGGGCTGTGTCACAGGTCATGATTACTCATTATTAGACTCAGAATAAATCTCTTAAAATATTTTACAGAGTTTGACTCTTTTGTTTGACACTATTTAAGTTATTAATGTTATGTATCTCATTATTTTACTTCTGAAAAAAAAAAAGAAGTCATGGTATTGTGAAGACTAGAGCTGATTAAACAGCCCGTGAGTCTCCCTCATTTGGAATCCCACTGGGCCTGATCTGTTTTTCATGGCCAGAGCACAGCTGCTAAAGCTATACCACATCAAGCACCATCCCTAAAGGCTCAGGGACCTTTGTGGAAGAGGAGGGCATGTGAATTCTAAGAGCCAGATTGCAGATGGAGTGTGGAGGCCAGAGCATCTTTGGCGTCAATCAGCCATGTTGGCTTCTGATTAACCCCTGTTCTGGGAATGCCTCTAAGATTTCCAGTTTATCCATTGTTCCTTGTGTAAGAGCAAGTACTTATCATAAATCTTGACCTTAGGTCAAACAATCTTGAGATTATAGTACTTCAATTATCCTACACATCCCTTCTGAATCACCCTTTCTTTATGGTATACATCCCTGGCTCTGGGGGTTAAGGGGACAAGGATCTACTACCTTATCTTGCCACTTCCTGAGACACAGTCATGGCTTCTGTTTTTAAGTCCCTATTTAATGTTTCTGAGAGGGCCGGGCTCAGTGGGATCATGCCTGTAATCCCACTACTTCGGGAGGCCAAGTCGGGCAAATCACTTGAGGTCAGGAGTTCGAGACTTGCCTGATCAACATGGAGAAACCCCATCTCTACTAAAAATACAAAATTAGCCAGGCATGGTGGCGCATGCCTGTGATCCCAGCTACTTGGAAGGCTGAGTCAGGAGAATCACTTGAACCCAGGAGGTGGAGGTTGCGGTGAGCCAAGATTGTACCCCTGCACTCCAGCCTGGGCAACAAGAGCGAAATTCTGTCTCAAAAAAAAAAAAGTTTCTGAGAGACTGGATTTATCAGCCTCTTTCTTTGGCCTTTCAGCTCCTTGGACTTTGGGAGTAGGTTTGCACAGACCTGCCCGCATTGGAACAGTATGAATAAACAGAATGTGCACAGTTACCACTGAAATTAGACCACCTGCCATGAAAGAAAACTGGGTGATCATTCACTCAACAATGGCCATCGATTGCTCAATGTTATCTGTTCTAATGGCTTTATTTTGGTTTGTTTTTTCGAGAATGGAGTCTCTCTCTGTCTCCCAGGCTGGAGTGCAATGGTATGATCTCGGCTCACGGCAACCTCCGCCTCCCGGGTTCAAGCTATTCTCTGCTTCAGTCTCCCGAGCAGCTGAGATTACAGGTGCCCGCCACCACACCCAGCTACTTTTTGTATATTTAGTAGAGACAGGGTTTCACCATGTTGGCCAGGCTGTTCTTGAGCTCCTGACCTCAAGTGATCTGCCTGCCTTGGCCTCCCAAAGTTCTGGGATTACAAGCAAGAGCCACCGCACCTGTCCTTGTCCTGATGGCTTTTGTTGCCTATTATCCCCACCTCAAATCTTTTTTTTAACGTTTACTCAGGTATTCTAGATTTGTGTCCCCAACACCATTGACTCCTGAAACCTTGTGGGATGCTAAATAACTGGAGAAAGGCAGCAAAAAGGCAGATTGCTCAGGTGAAACATCCAAGGGTTTATCATGAAGTTTCACCTTTGGCTCTAATCCAAAGCATTTCTGTCTTACTGATTCTGTGGATTTCCCAGTTTTCCTTCCACTCGAACCTCTGTGCCTCTGAAGGCATCCCCAAGGACTGGACTCAGCATGATCAGGGTTGGAGTTGGGACTTATCTGCAAATGACCATTCAACCTTCAAAGGTCAAGAGGAAAGAGGCAGGAGCTCACCTGGAGGAAAGAGGAAGAGGGCTCAGAGAAAGCTTCTTCTTTGTGTTCGTGCTCTTGGCTCCCTCTCCCATATGGGATGGGTTCCACCAATGTCTCCTGCGTGCACCATTTTCATCATTTTCCTTCATACTTACACTCAGTAAAAGAGGAATCTTCCTGCAGCTTAATTCTTACTCCCCAAGAGGAGATTCAGTAGGGAAGATGCATTTATAACTCTACAAATCTAGATATTAGACTCACTGGAATTATGGGAGAAGATCTGAATATGTCCTCTTATATCCAGAGAAACTAGAACCATCTCATGGGATAAGATAATGAGCTTAGACAGTTTTACAGGAGGAAAAATGTGAGCTTATTTTAGTATTATAGACTGAGGCAGAGACCAAAGCTGAAAGATTCTAGGTGAATGTGCCCAAGCCAGTCCTAACAGTTAGCGCACACTCGATGATAATAGCCCTTTCATTTGTTTAAAATTTATTGATGATTTATTGATTTTATCAATGCTGAGCAGATGAAAGCTGAATCTGCTCAGGAGAAATATTCCATAGATTAATTTATTTCCTCCTGACTCAGAAAGAGGGAATTCCTGAAACTGGTGAAGGATTTTGCACACTCTAATTTCCCTGCTACAGAAGACCAAATATCCACTGGGTAATTTCTGAAGGTCACTTCTTTGCTCTTTCCCCAAATGTCCAAGCCACACAAGCTTTTGTACTCCTCTCAGGTTTCTGAGAGAGGAGTAAGCTGTTCTGAGCACGGCCCAGGCACCCCACACAGCACATGAAAATTTGATGTGTGCAATAAAGCCTGTCTTGCTTAATGCATCCAGCCCCTTTGTCCATGGGAGCTAATATCCTTTGGGAAATACTGTGATTTCATCTGAAATGTCGGGGAAGGGGAGGGCAGAGAGGGAATGTGGGACTCTGCCATACAACCCCTTACTCTGACCACTTAATAACTTGGCTAGAAGCCACAATCGATATAGAGCTGTCAGCTGGGCTCCAGCCCTCCCAGACTTCCCAATCAATCAACAAGATTTAGTAAGCCACTGGTTAGAATCTATGCCACATAAAAAGTGTGGGTTCCTAGACCAGTCCTGCAGAGACTGATTAATTCCTCCTGGGCACCTGGATTAGCTTCCATTTAGAGAACAGTAGCCTATTGATGGAGGCCCAGCTGTTAGACCTTCCCAATGTATACCTAGGACAAATAGGCATTTTACACATGATCTACTCATTTCTGCATTTTTCTCACTACACATAACTCTTTCATCTGTTAATAGCCCATTTTTTAAAAATGGAGTTGTGTTTGAGGAAAGAGAATCATTGCAGTCTTTCTAATGTGCCAAACTTCTTATATTCATTCTTTTTGAACTTGTTCTTCCAAGAGGTATGCTCTAATTTTTACTTAAGAGATAGTTGTAACTACGACTCATTTTTTTTTTCCGTAGGAGGAAACGGTGGCAAGGCTGCCCTTCCCTCAAGTGGAGCCGAGAGTGAACCCCGAGCAGTGGGCCTAAGACCTCAGCTCCCAGAAAACCTATCCAGCCTTAACAAGGATCAGGAAGGAGCCTGTGGAGTTTGGAATGAGACTGAGATTTTCCGGCCTCCTCACCTCCAATGACAGAGTCCAGAGTCAGTTCTTCACATGCACCCTTCTCTGTGTTTCAATGCTTTCAGCCCCATGACTCCTGATTGCCCCGAGTCCTTCACAACAAATCTCATTTTCCCCTGTATCTCTGTTCACGTCCACTACGTACAAGGCTCCAGATTCCCAGGTTATTGTGCTTCTTAGCCCATTAACTCCCCAAAGGGACTCCATATTCCCATGAATTTCCTATCTGTCTTCATCTCATGCAAACCATCCACGTTGACATCAGGAATTCCTGGTCCATTATTAGCCAAATTCTCTGTCTTCCACCTTTCCTCTGGATGGACCCTTTTTCTTCTTGCTCTAATGGGGACCTAGCTTTCGCTGAACGCAGTTTTCTCTGCCATTCTCTAAGTGATGGCTAGCTTCTCTCCCATCCCTTTTCCTTATACCTCAGAGTCTCCTGGTTTGTCGTTTCTGCTTTCAGACCAGGCTTTCTCCCACCTTCATTAAAACCCCCATTGAACCCTTATGTTATCAAGGGACTCAGACCCTACCCTCCTGTGCTACTTTTCTTGACCAAGCACTCAGGTCTCCCACTGCTTGACAGTTTCGCATCCTGGAAGGACACCTCACTGTCGCCAGCACCACTCCCATCTTAATTCTTGAAGATTTCCACATACCCTTGGGTAATTTTCACCATTCTTGAATTCCTCTTCTCCTTTGAAGTTATATTCTACCTTAGCTTGGCCATTCACTCCCATGGCCTTATCCTAGAACTCATCATTATCCATAATTGCAGATTCTCATAATCTCTATTTTATGCAACTCTTTTTGATCACCACCTCCTATGTTTTAACTCGTTACATCTTTTAACTCATTATATCTAGTAACTAACAATTTTCTGATCTTGCAGGGACAGCCCATCCACTGACCTGATCATTCCCCTGCCCACCGCATTGTGATGTTACGGTTTCCCTTCTCGTCCAGTTTAAATTCCATGGCTGCCTGTTTGTTTTATTTCCTTGTCTGTGCCCTCAATTGCCTTGCACATCTCACACTGTTTCACTCTCCCTGCTCCATGCCTGCACCCATGCAGCTGAATAAGGCTAGAAGCCAAAACCAAAAACTAACCTGAGACTATTCTTTTTTTGACTCATGGCTACAAACATAATGCTGTGAGCAGTAATATATTTCCCTCCATCCATTCTCCTCTCCCAAATAACTAGCTTCTATCTTCTCCTCTCACCTCAGAAGTCTCCCCAAGCTTCCTCACACACCACACTATTGGCTGATGACTTGCTTCCTGTATCACTGGGAAAATGAAGCAATCTGAAGAGGGCTTCCTTGAATTCCCACCACCAAATCCATCTACATACAGCATCTGCACCGTATGCTCTGCCTTCTGGACTGTTTTTTTCTAGATGAACTGTTTGTGCTCCCATAGTAAGCCAATCTTGTTTTTATACATTCGTTCTATCCCTTCTCCTCTACCCTGTGACATCACACCAGCAATTCTCCCTGCTGTCTTTCACAGCATCAATTTCTCTCCCTCTCAAGTAACACGCTGTTAACTTTTTCCATCTTACAGAACAAAACGCCTGTTGGCCCCATTTCCTCACTAGCTACCTCCTGCTCTGCTCCCTTTTGGATATAGCAATAGCTTGGACAAGGTCACTTTTGATGGAATGATTGGGGCACAAGACAAACTGGAGCAGGTTTAAGAGAGAAGAGGAATTGAAAGAAATGCGTCTAGAGGACTCTTTCAACGAGTTTGTGGCGAAGGGGAGCAGCAGATAGCTCCTACACCAGCAGTTGAGTTAAATTTAGTGAGTTAAAGTCACAGGAGAAGAACCTGGGAACAGCAGGTTTACATTTATATGATGCTCATCAGAAGCCAGGCATGCTCACAGGACTGGGATGCAGATGGATGCAGAGAGGTACAGAAGTCTGCTCTTTCTCTAGAAGAGCTCTGGCCCCGGGGAGAGACGGAGATGAACAGAATGGGTTGGGAAGGGTGGGGGGCTGCATGCTAACAACCAGACAGAGGTCTCTGCCCTACTTTTGTCGGCCCTAGGCTTCAACTTGTAGACACTCACAACTTTGTTTTCTCAGGTGTCCACACTGTTTCTTTCTTAACGTCACCTGAGCCGCATGGCGTCCTCTCAGGCAGATCAGTGTGGGACTCAACTCAGGGCAGACTTGACCCTGTCATGGGATAGAGCAAGCTCCTTCGCCCCGCCCTCGGGGCTCCAGGGCTAGAATCAGATGGTGGGATTGGCCTTGCTTCTTTTCTGGTCCTCTCAAGGGATCCCAACTCGGCCTGCCCTCTAGATTTTGTCTCTTGAACTGCTGGAATGTTTTTCTCCTCTCTAAGGGGGAAGAGCAACTGCGGGTCTATTTACCCCTGCAGGTCTCAATGCTGCTCTTGCCCCAACATGGATGCCCACAGATGGATCCTGGCTTTAATGGCCCCCTTCCTCTCTCTTTCCAGAAAACATGTTGGAATACGATTGACCAAGAGTAGGATGATTCTAAGGATGACTTTGATGCTGCTTTGATAAACACTGCATCTTCTCACTCATAAGTGGGGGTTGAACAACGAGAACACATGGACACAGGGAGGGGAACATCACACACTGGGGCCTGTTGTGGGGTGGGAAGCTAGGACAGGGATGGCATTAGGAGAAATACCTAACGTAGATGATGGGGTGATGGATGCAGCAAACCATCATGGCACGTGCATAACTATGTGACAAACCTGCATGTTCTGCACATGTGCCCCAGGACTTAAAGTATAACAAAAAAAGGAAAAAGAAAAAAAGAGTCAATTATTTGCAAATATTGACATTTTAACCACCATGAATAACTTATGACTAGCATTCTCCTGACAAGGAATAAGGCCACTCCCTGTAATTGAGATTAAAGTGCTGTCATGTTCAGCTACAGTACAAGCAGGAGTCCCACAGGTCACTGAAAGGGGCAAAGGGCCTGGGAGGGAACTGTAGCAAGCTCGAGAAGTGTCTGCCTGCAGGGTGCCAAAGATGGCTTTCCTCCAGTTCATTGCTATTGTTGACTGCCCAGACATGACCCATCTTCTGAGTTTTCCAGAAAAGCTGGAAATCTAGATTTTCAGGGAAACCTGCCTTATAAATATTGATGATAATGAAAAATCTGAATCTTCAAAAATGCTAGGCATGATAAACAAAATACAACTGTAAGCTGAGTTTGGCCCATAGGCAGATATGCTGCCTACTCTGCTCTCTGACCTCTGGGTCTGGGCGTTCCCAGGATGGCTTTGTCTCCGCCCTTCCAGTTCTGTGTGTCTGCCTGTGATCACACTCAGCTTCCCAGGTCAGTATTTCAGCACCTTACCCTTGCTGTCTGGGGTAACTGGGAGAGGAGGGGGCATCCAGGAGGTGGAGAGATGTGAAGAGAGAGCAAAGTTAGTCTGTTTGTTTTGGGTTATGGGGAAGGAATGTGCACAATCTGATGTGGAGCAGTCTTTCACTTCCCTGGGGTCTGATGCTAGAACAGCCTCCACTGTTGTCCTGTCCCCTTGAGTCAGTATATGGTGTGAAGGATGATGCAGAAGGATACTCACTCACTCACCTATTCATTCATTTGCTTATTTATTGACTCATTCATTCACTCACCTACTCATTCACTCATTCATTCACTCATTATTCAGCTGTGTATTCACTCACTCATTTACACAGTCACTCATTCACTCACCTACTCACACGTTCACTCATTCATTCACTCATACACTCACTCATTCACTTATTTATTCACTCATTCACTCACTCATTCACTTATTTATTCATTCATTCACTCACTCACTCATTCATCCCCTCACTCCTTCCTTTACAAAGTATTTATAAAACACCTGCCGGGACTCTTGTGGACATCAGGAATTTAGTAGGGGAAAAGCAGTCAAGAACCTGCCTTCCTGAAGCTTATATTCTGGTGAGTAGGCAGGCATGGACAGATAATAAACAAGTAGATGTGTCACAAAATATGCATCTGGAGCTGAAAACTGCTTTCAAGAAAAATAAGGCAAATTAAAGGCAAAAAATGCTTAGTTTAAATGGAGCAGAGGAAAGAGAAAGGCCAGTCTGAGGAGATGTCATTTAAGAAAGACCTGGAGGAAGGAAGAGAGCAAGGCTTGCAAGTACTTGCAGGAAGAGCTTTTCAGCAGGAGGAAGAGGAAGTTTGGAGGTCCTGAGTGGGGGTGTGCTTGACCTTCCAAGGAACAGCATGAAGGCTCACAGTGGCTGGAGAGAAATGAGATAAGATGAGGGGAGGACACAGAGACGGTTGAAGAGGAAATCAAAAGCCAGGCCTTGGTCCTTTGGGCAGTGACATGATAGGGAGCCACTGAAGGATGTGAGCAGAAGAGAGGCGTGATCTGATTTCCATCTGAAAAGGACCCCTCTGGCTATGGTGTTGACAATAGACTACACTATGGAGGGGCAGGTGTGAAAACAGGGAGCTGCATATCCAAGTTGTTGTAGGGGTCCAGGACTGAGATGATGGGGTCCTAGACTGGATGCTAGAGGGGGAGGTGAGGTCTGCTGGATTTGGCATGTACATGTATGTATGTATGTATTTATTTGGAGGTAGAGTCTTGCTCTGTCACCAAGCTGGAGTGCAGTGGCGTGATCTTGGCTCACTGCAACTCCGCCTCCTGGGTTCAAGTGATTCTCCTGCCTTGGCCTCCGAGTAGCTGGGACTACATTAATTTTTGTATTTTTAGTAGAGGCAGGGTTTCACCGTGTTGGCCAGGATGGTCTTGATCTCCTGACATTGTAATCTGCCCACTTTGGCCTCCAAAGTACTGGGATTACAGGTGTGAGCCACCGTGCCCAGCCAATTTGGCATATATTTTAAGAACCAAGTCAAAAGGCCTTGCTATCAGTTCTCTGAGAGCCCAGATAGGACTGTGAGTGGAGGTGCACACATGTGCACACTCGGGCACGTGGTTGGAGCACTGGGCTGTGTGGGTACATGGTAGAACACAGACACACATGCTGGTGCAGCAGCTTCACACTTTCCAAGGGCAAGAGAGGCAGATCTGTGTTCTTTGGAGCTTCTGCTGTGTTTAGCTGCTTTCAGCGACCCCAGCAGTACTCATCCACCCCAATGCTGCATCACTGGGTGCCAAGGTCAGGCCACAGTTCCCCTCTTCTCCTAGTAGCATCAGTGCCCTGAGGCATACAGGGAAGTACTTTGTCTCCGTCCCCACTCAGGAAAATTTTGAGGGTGAACACCCATCCCACATCCTTCTGCCAGACATTGGTAGACACACCTGCAGGCTCTCTTCCACACATCAGAAGACAGGAGGAGGCTGAATCAAATAGAACAGACACACGTGACCATCGGGCCTCCTCACAGCAGGGTTATTGACTAAAGCCTGGCTCTCTTCTTTTTCTTTAGTCCTCATTCCTTGAGTGAGTTCAGCCCCTCTTGCAACTTCAAAACTAAAGAGTCACTCTCTGGGTGACTCCAGGTGGACTCTCTGGCTTGTGTTCTGACTTCAAACAACACATCCATCTGATGGACTTGAAGGTGGACACGAAGAATCCGCAGGAATTCTCTCTTACTCTTTCTAAGAGACTAGTTTCTTGGATCAAGAGAAACTCTGCTTGTAAATTTTCTAAAGTTTACATCTTAGAGTTTCCAAAAATACATATTTTCTCCCTGCCTTTATCCCTTTATTCCTTCATTCCTTCCTTCAGTCTTAGAGTTTTACTTAGAAAAGGCACAAATGACCGTTGGAACCAGAAAGGGCTTTAGATTTGCATAAATCTAGGCCAGCATTCTTAGGTCTTTAATTTACTAACTGTGTCATTTGAACTAGATTCATTGGTTTTCCTCAACATAGAATGAGGATGACAATATCTAACTTTAGAGTGTTTATTAAGGTTACACAGGGTCTTTACAAAACACTTTATAAAACTACAGAAAGATCCTAGTAATGTCGATATGTTGGGATCCCACTAAAGACGAATTGTTCTCCAAATTTCTCTTCCCTTTTTTTTTTTAATTGTACTTTAGGTTCTGGGTACATGTGCAGATCATGCAGGTTTGTTGCACAGGTATATACATGGCAAGATGGTTTGCTGCCTCCATCCCCCCGTCACTTATATCTGGCATTTCTCCCCATGTTATTTCCCCCCAACCTCCCCACCCTGGGCTGTCCCTCCCCTAGTCCCCTCAAAACAGACCCCAGTGTGTAAACAGCGAGGTACTGATGACTTTGCTGAAAAGCTGAATCTCTGAGCTTTAGGCTGAACTTTTATGAGGTCAGGGAATATTTTCTGTGAAATCACTGGGTTCTGCATAGTGGCTAGCTCATAGTAGGGCTTCACAACATATTGTCAAAAGGACACAAGAAAGGAAGGAGGGAAGCAAGAAAGAAAAGGCTAGAGGGAGAGAAGGAATGAAGAAACAAAGGAGAGTTTAGTAGGAATCAACCCTGTATGTGAAGCCTTATGTGAGATGTATGATAAAGTCTATGTCATTTTGGGGGTGTAGGGGGTGGGATGTTGAATAACAGGTCAAGCTTTTTTCTTCTATGACGAACAACACAGAGAGAGGGGAGGGGAAGCCTGCATAGAATTTTTATTATTATTTTTACCACCAGACAATTAGGCAGGGTCCCTTTTGTTAAAATCCAAAGTTTTTTTTTTTTTTCTATCTGGGGAGAAATAGTTTTAGTAATGTGGTAGTTTCAATTTGTGCCAGAGGAATAATTTATGAATAGAAAAATGAACATTTCTTTAAAAATGACCATATAATTTACAGCCCCAGATGATTATATTAAGGGTTTAGTTAATGTTATGCCTTCTTTGAAACAGGAAGAACGCGGCAGCGCCACTGTCACGCAGTCATACTGAATAGCCAGCCAGTGGGTGCTGCGAAGTCAGCTTTCTCTCAATTGCATTGGACGTTGGTTCCAAGTGCTGCCACAGCTCCCCAAGGTTGATGTTGCCAGGGCTGAATGAATAGAGCCTTTGCATTTCCTTGGCTTCTGAACTCAAAGCACAGTGCAGGTGGGCGGGTTCTCTCCACTTCAGCTCACTAGTGGGAACGACCATCATTTTGTCCTGGGAAGGAGGGTATTAATTTCTTTTCTTCTTGTGCAAACTCCTTTAGCAATTTGCTCCTTCTATTCATCCAGGGAAACTTTTGGGGGCATCTTTTATTTGCTCCCCCCACTCCCTGCAAGGCAGTTCTCTATGCATGCGACAATGGACATCATAATGGCTGCTGTAGAAGGGAATCAGTTTCTCCCTCCTCTCACAAGAAAAAAAAAGTCCATCTTTCTTTCCAACACCATTGCTGTTTCTTCTCCCAGGAGGAGGCAATGACTTATTCAACTGCTAATACTGGAGAAAGAAAAGTTTATTGTGTAGTTTCGCCCCTTGTTGCTTCTATTTAGGATCCTAGCTGTGTACATTCTCGTTCTTATTTCCTCCAGTCAGTGAAAGTCCTGTCCTGCCTCCCTCCTTGCTGTGTGTGACAGCGTGAGTGGGGGTAGGAGCTAAACTAGGAGGTAGTTTCCATTGTGGAGGGTAATAATACGGCAAGGCCTAAGCATTTTTCCCATGTGCCTTACCGTAAATAAGTTTAATGTGGTTACCATCTGATTTTTGTCTCAGTTGATTCTGATCTTGAAGGAGAGAGAAGCACGATCATTGGCACACTAAAATTTAAGCATCTGTCTTAAAGGAGCTACAGTCTACGTGGGAAGACACACTGGTAACCTGGCAATCAAATAATAAGGGTGATCACTGAAAAGTGGAATGAATAAGAATTAGCCAGATGAAGTGAAATACAAGCAGTGTGACTGAAATATAATGGGAGATGGGGAGCAGGAGATCAGGCTGCAGAGATTGGTGGAAGCCAGGTAATAGAAGGTCTCATAGGTCTTTGTGGAATCGTTTGGATCTTATCTTGAAGAAAATGGGAGGCACTGCAGGTCTTTAAGGAAGAGAGGGAATGAGTGAATCGAGCAGATTTAGGAAGATTGTTCTGACTCTTGGTTTGGAGAATAGGTTGGAGAGAGGCAGGTTTGGAAGGTGGGGATGTTTTATGAGACTATTGAAATTGTTCCAGGTAAGATGATGATAGCCTGAATAGGTTGGAGAGAGGCAGGTTTGGAAGGTGGGGATGTTTTAGGAGACTATTGAAATTGTTCCAGGTAAGATGATGATAGCCTGAACGAGGGCATTGGCATAGGTCAAAGTGTTTGGATTGGAGACACATTTAACAGATAAAGTCAAGAGGACTTAGCGAGTAGTTAACTAGGTAAGGGAGTCAGAGAAAGAAGTCCTTGATGACTCTCAGGTTTCTGGCTTGGATATTGGTGGATGGTGCATCTCTCAGGAAATTAGGAAACCCAGTGGGAAGAAACAACTTTGGAAAGGAAGATGGTGAGTTCCACTTTGCACTATTGAATATAGATTTCAGTTGGATATCCAATGGTAGAGTTTGCTTGGTAGAGTGTGCATCTCAGGGAGAGGTATAGGCTGGAGGCAATGGTGGGAGCCAGCCGGCTGCTTATGGCAGGAGAGATCTCACAAGCACAATAGGTCGAATGGGAAGAGAACTGGGTAAAGAATAGAACAGCAAGGACCACAATAACAGAATGGAAGCAACAGAGTCAGAGAAAGTGCAATCAAAGGAGTAAAAGGAAAACAAGGAGAGGTTTGATTCAGTCTATATGAAGAATAGGGGAGCATGTTGCTTATGGGAACATGGAAGTGTTCTTGGTAAGAATTGAGGAACTATTTGCATTTTGAGTCCATTAAGGTGGTTGGGGGCAGTGGCATGACCAGGCATGAGTCTTATTACCAAATCATCAAACCTAAAATTCTACAGCATTCCTTTCTGATACCCCCTCCTCCTTGCTCAGCCTCTACTTTAGGTCATACCCTTAAAGTAGCACCAGTTAGTTCTGAGTAGTTGAGGACACTCAGAATCTCCAAGCAAAAATGTTAGGAAAGGTCTGTTTATCCTTCACTAGCCATAAAATAAATTGATATTCCATTACCTTGCAGTTCAGGGACTGCTGGGTTAGTGTTTACATATGTGGTGAGAAATGCTTCCTGCTGTCTCTTCTAAAGACACTTTCTTATCCTTTGCACTTTCTCCAGCCAGTTATTGCACATCAGAAACACCAGTGGAGCTTTCAAAGCTTTGGTCTCCCCGGGGTTCACCCTCGTCCATCTATATTAGAATCTCCAGGGGTGGAGCACTGGCATTGACATTTTTTAAAAGCTCCTCCAGAGTTTCTAATGGATAGTCAGGACTGTGAGCTACTCATCTAGCCAGACTCAAACCCCATGAGTCATTAACCTTCACCAAGTTAAATAACTAATCCTCCACAAAGGAAAAATCCTGCAAATCTGGAGCAGCTGTCGATAGTGTTATAGAAAGTGATTTGTTTTCATCCTGGAGTCTTCCAGCTGCTGGAGAAGCTGACTTAACCCTTTATGGGAATGGACAAACTCGAGAAGGACTAGGGCAATGATGTCTGTGGCTGTCTTCTGGGTTCCCTTCAACCTCTGGCTACATGGACAGTATGGCTACCTAAAGAGCCAGGGTGGAGATTTCAGCAAACGTTTGGTAATAAAATCCCAGGGGATTGGATCCTATCATGTGCACACCACTATGAAGATTCCACTGCACCAGAATTCCATGGTTGCCTGTGTTCTGATTCTCAAGTTCTTAGACCCATCTTCACCTGGAGAGAGGTGAAAGGTGATGTGCTGGGAATTGGGAATCTGCCTCAATTATGGCAAGTTAAGTTTTGCTTAGAGAAGATTTTTGGGTACAGCACTGTCCTATACAACCTAGCCAATTCTAAGCCCCAGTGAATCAAAGAATTGTTTAGCTCTGCCAATGGGCTCGGCTCCCATGTGTGACCTGCAGCCACTCACACTCAAGCATCAGACATTTGTCAGGATATTCCCCACTCTCCAGTTCTATGGGCACCTACCCAGGTGAACACAAGCAGCCATGAAATTCTGGCCCAGTAGAATCTTCACAAGGGTGTTGCCCACAGGCAGAGCTCTTAAGGCTTCACAGGACAGGAGGACAAGCTCACCTTTCCCCTAAGCTATCTCAGCTTTTTTTAATCCACAGGAGATGCCAATTTTCTGCGTTTGCAACAGCCAAATGAGCTTTGTCCTATGCACAAGACAGGTTGTAATTTATCAAATCCACTTGTACTCTTTTTCCCTTGCTTTTTACCCAAAGAATGTAGCAGAGAAGTTATTAAATCCTTTTCTAGGGGTGAAATATATAGAAAAGCCATGTGAGTCAGTAATGCACTCCAAGAATTGAAGTAAATTTGTTATGCTTGATCTCACTGTTATGAAGCCAAATTTGCTACTCTTTACAAGATAATACACAAAAATATATATTCAGCACACACAGCCCCTAATATTCCCTGCTGCTCCCAACAATAGGAGCTGAGCTTCCTGCTTTAGCTCATATTTTTCTGAATAAGAGGAAATGTATGGACAATTTTCTGTTCCTTCATCTTGTGCCTGGAATTTCAACCACATTCCTAGAAGACTTCTCAGTGGTTCTTCCCCATAGTTCAGCGACTTTACTGGGCTACCATATTTATCCACATTTAATGGTACAGAAAGTCCCACTTTTAGATAGAATGCACACTTGGGAACTGTGTCTTAGAAGTGACTTGCATATAAATGAAATTGACTGCATGTATGATAATTCTGCCTTTGCTTATTTGGATATCAAAGACACAAGTGTTTATAGAACATTTGTTTATTGAACCCTAATATGCTCCCAACTCTGTGCAGGACACTTCACTACATTAGTTCATGTAATTCTCACAATAGCCTTGCAAGGTAGGTATTATCTCAGTTTACAGATGATAAGACGGTGTCAAGAGAGATTACATTTCCTGCTCAAGATCAGACATTGCCAAATGTCCCCTGGGGGACAAAACTGCCCCTCAGTGAGAACCACTGACCTTGACCATAGGAGTGTGAAAGTAGCTGTACCTAAACACATCAACTTTCAAGTCTTCTTTGAGCCTAGCAATGTAGAGTTCAGCCCTTTGCTGTCAGTGGTGGGCTGGCCCCAACTTAATGTGAATGGGCAAAGGTCAGCAGCTATGCTATGTCAGGTAGGAATCAGAATTTTGTAGTAGTCCATTCTCACACTGCTATAACGACATACCTGAGACTGGGTAACTTATATATATATATATAAAAGAGGTGTAATTGGCTTATGGTTCTGTAGGCTCTACAGGCTTCTGCTTCTTGGGAGGCCTTAGGAAACTTACAATCATGGCAAAAGGGGAAGGGGAAAAAAGCACATCTTCACATGACCAGCAGGAGAGAGAGAGAAGGCAGGGGACAGTGCTATACACTTTAAAAAAACCAGATCTCATGAAAACTATATCATGCGACTGCAATAGAGAGACGGTGCTAAACCATTAGAAACCACCCCCATGATCCAATTACCTCCAACCAGGTTCCACCTCTAACATATTGGGGATTATAATTCAACATGAGATTTGGCGGGAGTTGGGTGGGGGTGGACACAGAGCCAAACCATATCAACTTTGAAATGTCATTTTGCTTCCACTGTCCCTAAGCTTTCTCTGCTGAGATCTGTAGACCATGTTCATAGGTGACACAACTCTGGCAAGTCAAGACACTGAGTGACTGGTACAGTGGACATTAGGATTCATCTTGGAAGCCATAACTGTGTCTGGACAGCTACCAATAAGTTTGTTATGTATGGATGTGATTGCCAATCACATAAATATATCCTCCTAAATTCAAATTATATTCCCAACTCAATTTACCTTTAACTATATCCCCCAAATGCTCATGGCCATCCCAGTGCCACCAGATATGAAAGAATGTATAATGGAGGAGAAGTCAAAGAAGAAATAATTGTCCCAACCAATTGACCAAGATTAAAATATTTGACTTTTCAAAATTTCACAATAACAAAGTGACTGTGGAAAAATACTACTAAGTCCCTCCAGAATGTGCAAGTAGCCTGTGTAGGTGAAGGGTTTTGAAGCTTAAACTTTGTTAGTTTCACAGTAAAGCTTCACCTTCATAGGCAGCCTTTGCTTATTCTTCTCCCTGCCTCTCATTATCTTGTTTGATATAAAAGAGCATTTGTGAATAAGCAAGGGTGGCAGTTTATTTCTTGTCTTTTAACCTAGCATCCCTTGTAGTGTGAAACAGGTAGGCAGAGTCTAAGACCCAGACCCCTTCTTAGATTTGCACATTTGTCAAAGGTGAAAGAATAAGTCTCTCCAAATTTGTCAGTCTTGAGTTGAGGGATAGGAAGGACACATGAGAATCTGTCAAGATTGTTACTGCGTTGGCCCCAGAGCTATGCTGTAGGGAGAGGATTCAAGCTGTGCACAGCCAAAGACAGATGGAAAGAAGGAAAATGTCCTAAGATCTTTTGGTGGAAGGTCTGCCCTGATAAACATCATGGAACTTATCTCCCCTAGGACAATTTGCTGGTTTCCCATGGCCAGAGCCAGCCTTCTAGCCAGCACTGAGAATGTAGACCAAGAGCACCCAGGCAGCAGGTCAGCAAGGGACCAGCTCATGAGTGACTAAGTTGGACAACTCCTTCTCAGACCCACCAGAGTTGGGCCAATTATAAAGATGATCATAGCACTGCTGCCCTCAGGTGTGCAACTCAACGGAGTTGAGATGCTGCAACTAATAGAGTTGGTTGGGAAAAATAGAAGATAGAGAAGGAAGACAGAGCTGTCTGGAAAAAATGCAAGTAAAGTACAGAAAGGAATGGCATTGTTATAATTTCAAAACCAGACTGGGAAAGAGTTAATAATCTCAGATTTAATTTTTTTTTTTTTTTTGAGATGGAGTCTCGCTCTGTCACCCAGGCTGGAGTGCAGTGGCATGATCTTGGTTCACTGCAACCTCCGCCTTTCAGGTTCACGTAGTTCTCCTGCCTCAACCTCCGAGTAGGTGGGACTACAGGTATGTGCCACCACACCCAGCTAATTTTATTTTATATATTTTTAGTAGAGATGGGGTTTCACCATGTCTATCAGGCTGGTTTCAAACTCCTGATCTCAAATGATCTACCTGCCTCAGTCTCCCGAAAGGCTAGGATTAGAGGCAGGAGCCACCACACCCAGCTCCCAGATTTAATTTTAAAAATCACTTTGGAATATGAAAACTGAATGGATCATATTAGTTTACCTACTCCAGGACAATTCAGATACTCAGAGCCAGAAATTAAAGTCAGCTCTAGATATTAAGAAAGCTATATATTTTTTCATACTGAAGCCTGGGATTCTTGAATATTTATTGTATCTGTTAAATCAGAATCTAGCTACTGTTGGACCACAGAAATCTCTTAATTAGTGCCCTTAGACTGTATTCCCTGGGCTGAGTTGCTCCTGGGAAATGGGGAAGGTGGAGGGGTCAGGAGGAGTGATGTTGGAATGCTGGGGGGTGGGCTTAAGGAGAGCACATGTGGTGCTTCCTTCAGTGAACAGTGCCGGATGACTGAATTTTGTCCAGGAGTGGTGTCGCAAGCATTGATGTGACATCTTCACCCAATGCCGAGTAGTTCCTAGAGCAGATGCATCTCCCCTTCATCATTACTCATCTTAAGTCCTGCCTTGAAGTAAAGATAAAGATGGGGCAGGATTTGAAGGCTCTAGGGAGAGACCCGGCATCTCTTGCTCTGCCTTAGGAGTGGGAGCTGCCCTCTTGGGACTAAAGTGAAGACGATCTGGGTCAAAGTCATTATTTCTAAGCAGAAAATGAGTCTTTTACACAGTGATTTATGTTCTTCACAATTCAATATAACACAGCATTTTTCTGCTCAGCTTTTATGTGAGTGTTTTTGAAAATTTCATCCACTTGCACCTCATGAAAAATGCAAGTAAGTAGCACAGAGAGACCTCAGTGCTAAGGACCATAGGCCTCACTCCTAGAAAAGCCACATTTTCTTTGGCAGTGCCTAGACGGACAAGTTGCATCTGGCTTTGAGGGGAAACAAGGATGACTTCTTTTAGAAGTAGTGCAGGAGGAAATGGGACTCTCTCAGTGGGCATTGCTTCTCACAGAAAGGAGAAATATTGTGCGTTCAGAAATAGGGAGAATGATCAAACACACTATGTTCTGTTTAGGAGTCTGTGTAACTCTTAGCTTGCAGCCAGGACTTCTGATCCAGAAACACGTCTTCTATTCCTCCTACTGCCTGGAGATCAGAGCCCAAAGGAAGGTGAGAGGAATGATTTTATTTCTTTGAATGAATATGCTTTCTAATATCCTTTTGCCCTGGGGCTCTTGGGTAGTCTTGCAAGCAGCCAGTGGGAGTGATATGGAGTTTGGAAGCATTGCATGCTATGAGGATAAAATATAACAGAGACAGGAAGCCTTTTCCCTCTGCTAGAAGTAGGATGCAACAGCTGATGTCCTAGTATTTGGTTACTGAGAGGGATGAGTAGCATTCATATTTCACAAATGAATCTTAAGACAGTGGAGTGGAAAAGAATCATGCGGGTGGACCTCGTGCCTGCCAAGGCTTTGCATGTAGAAGACAGGCTGGCAGCCCCAGAGGAAGTGGCTGAGAACACTGTTGTGGTGTGGGGGAGCAGCTAGGATCAGGAAAGAAGGAGAGGTGGGGCTAATTCCTGGCTCTGCCTTTTCTTACTTAAGGAGTTGAGACCAATAATCATACCTCTTGTGACTCACTTTCCTGATCTGTGTATTTCATTTATTCAACCACTATTTATTTATTGAGCCTCTGCTCTGTGCCAGTCCTCTGTAAATGTCAGAGACACTGAGAAAAGAGGTCTTGGCTTCAAGTTACACACCATCTGATGAGTCAGACAAGACAGCCTCTAAGACCTTTCTAGTCAGGTGCTATTTCCTCAATCCTGAGGTTTAGCAACCCTATTGAGAGCTTCCTATAGGATCTCTTCTATATAAATCTCCTCTCTCTCTAAGTGCTTAGAAGAAGTTGTGTTTATCTCCCACCCCTCATTCCTCAGCCTCCTGAAGCCCCATCCTCATCCTCTCCCCTTATCAGATTCTCAGGGGCCACTGCTCTTCCCATCTCCCACTTATGGGTTCCCCTTCATGCCACTGCTGAATTTGTGTGGGCAGATGGAACAAAAGAATTCAGACCGAGTTATTTGTTATTGATTTGCATGTTTACACATTTAATCTGCTATTCCTTTCAGGTAACATTTGCCTATTAACAGCAATTTCCAACACATTGATCCAAACATTGATCTCAAGAAGGATTTGATAGTGCTTAAAAACTCCATTGATTACAAAGGGGAAATAAAGGAAAGGGAAGTGTGAGAGACTAACACTAAGGGTTTGCATCTGAGTGATTAGAGAAGAATGGCAATATTATCAGATAGGGGGACTGGAGTTTGAGAATCTAGTTTTTTATTTTTATTTTTATTCTTTTTGAGACGAGTCTTGCTTCGACACCCAGGCTGGAGTGCAGTGGCGTGATCTCAGCTCACTGCAACCTCTGCCTCCCAGGTTCAAATAGGTCTCTACCTCAGCCTCCTGAGTAGCTGGGATTACAGGTGCCTGCCACCACATCTAGCTGATTTTTGTATTTGTAATAGAGACAGGGTTTCACCATCTTGATCAGGCTGGTCTTGAACTCCTGACCTGGTGATCCACCTGCCTTGGCCTCCCAAAGTTCTGGGATTACAGGCATGAGCTACCATGCCTGACTCTATTTTTTTAAAAAAGTAATTTTTACTAATCAAATAATATGTGCAAATATTATCCTAAGTCAAACGTAAAAACATTCGTCACTATTGACTACCTCCCGATAAACCCAATTTATTTCTTAGAAGTAGAAATTGGGTCTATCGGGAGGTAGTCAATAAAGGTGTATAAAAGCTTTCTCTATACACTTAAGAACTTAGAACAGTACCCCAAAGTAGAAGCTGTATGCAAGTTAGCAATTACTGTTAGTTTTCATTGCTGCATGAATTCCACAGTAGGGATCTACCATAGTTTATTTATACACCACCCTCTATTAATACACTATTGGGTAGTTTTCTTTTTTTGCCATTGTAAACAATCCTCTGATGAATGTCCTTGTGTCTGCTGTTTACACATGTACAAGTGTTTCTCTAGGGTAAATGGGCCATTTTGGTATTTACTGTCTAGTATTTACTTGTTGGATATATTGCCATTTAGCTATGTTTTCTTCAAAGTGGCAGTGGTCACCTACACAGGGAACTAGTGTTTGTGAGAAGAGAATGAATGTAGTTTGATGTTGGTGTGAAGTGTCAGCAGAGCATCTCTTATTGAAGCTCTGGGTGGTGGTTGGAGAGAAGGTAGGTTATAGGTTTAAGACTGGAGATAAGGATTATAAATCATTCTATTATAAAGACACATGCACAATTATGTTCATTGTGGCAGTGTTTACAATAGCAAAGACTTGGAACCAAAACAGATGCCCACCAATGATAGACTGGATGAAGAAAATGTGGCACATATACACCATAGAATACTATGCAGCCATAAAAAAGGATGAGATCATATCCTTTGCAGGGACATGGGTGAAGCTGGAAATCATCGTTCTCCGCAAACTGATGCGAGAAGAGAAAACCAAACATCGCATGTTCTCACTCACAAGTGGGAGTTGAACAATGAGAACACATGGACACAGGGAGGGGAACGTCACACACTGGGGCCTGTTGGGGGACAGAGGGGTAAGAGGAAGGAGAACATCACACACCAGGGCCCGTTGGGGGGTGAGGGAGCTACGGGAGGGATAGCAGGGGGTCGGGGGGCGGTCAAGGAGGGATAGCATTAGGAAAAATACCTAATGTAGATGATGAGGGGATGGATGCAGCAAAGCACCATGGTATGTGTATTACCTGTGTAACAATCCTGCATGATCTACACATGTACCTCATAATTTAAAGTTTATATATATGTACACACATATATACGTATATATACACATATGTGTATATATTTATGTGTGTGTGTATATATTTACGTGTGTATATACATATATATACGTATATACACATGTAAATATATACACACACACATATATATATAAAAGACTGGAGATGGAGATTATAGCAGCAACTCTGTAAGCTCTCTGAGAACGTGGGGACAGGAGGGTTGGTGGGGGTTGGTTAATCCAAGCAAAATATTGCCGGATTGATTGAGGGAGGGGAAAACTTCCATTATTATGCATAAGGATATAAAATAAAAGCTCTCAGGATGACCAGAAATCCTGTTTTACAGAGACTGTAAAACTATAGAAAAGGAGGCCCAAAGCAGGAGAGTTCCAAGCAATTAGAAAGCGCACAGATCCTGGAGGGAGCAAGGCTCAGCTTCTGTACTAGGGGAAGTTTTTGAGGCACAGGGTTGGGGCTCAAGGTCTAGTACCATGTGGTGATCTGGTTACAAGCAACAGAAAATGGCTCTGGCTGACTTTGCTGGAGGGAATGTTGAAAGACTGTTGGAGAGTCACAGAAGGAGAAAAATTTGGAGAGATACCCTTGCAACACTATAGGTTAGGAAGAAGAAGCCCAGCTACCATTTTGCGGCAGGGACACCCCAGTCAAAACAGTGGCACACAGATGACCTAGAATTGCCAACACTTTCGGTTCAGTTCAGGGAGGGAGCAGCCAAGTGGCCCAGCCCAATACCTGACCAGGAGGGAGTAGGCAAGCTGACAACAGCCCTTCATGGTGAATCCAAGAAATAGGGGGGCTCCTTTGAGAAAAAGCTGGGGTGTTGTAAGGAAGCAATAATGTTGGTACCAATCAAAAACATTAACAAAGTCTCACTATCAATCCCCAAAGATCGGCACTCACCTCCTACACACTCCACGTGCCTCATGCATATTCATGATATTCATATCTAGGTATATGTCCACGCATATATCATGTGCACAGTAGGTGCTCAATACAGTCTTACTGGATACATAAATGAATGGATACTCCTGCAGAGAAAAACAGACTCCAATTAGCAGCAAGGAGGATCAGTTCTGATTCCTCTGCAACCAGGAGCAGCCACAGCCCACGCAAAGCCATGGTCTCTGTCTTCACACCAGGGCAGGTCTCACCAGAGGGCATATCAAATGTCCTAAACTTACTGATATAAATCTGCCTCATAGATGTGAGTCACTTTATATAACTGACATCTTCCTAAGCAATTGTTCTTAAGCCTATTTTTAGGAAAGATAAAATTTCAGATTCGGTAGGAGAGCTTACTGTTTATAGGAATAGCATACAGCAAACCTTTTTCTTCATTGTATATGACTTCTTTTATAAATCTAGGTTATCTTTATAGATTAGATATATTTAAAAGCAGAATAAACCCACTGTTGGCCAGGGTAGGGACAGCAGGCTACTCTGAATTACTTTTTTTAAAAAAAAGCCGTTCACTTCTTAGGCCGAATTTCAGATACACACGACAGCACTAATTGCTGACGAAGTGTTTCTGAGTGGAGGACCATTTTGGAAAGTCTCTGAATCCCCTTGGTAATTGGTTGTATCCATCTTTATTCTGACGATTAGTGTGCTGAAGTCCTTAAAATCAGTATGTTCTTGTAATTTCCTTAAATAGGATTTATGCAATCTGTTTTACTTCGGAAACCCTTTTGTTGCAGGGAATGCAAGCATGAACTTTACTCTCAATTCAGAGAACTGATCAACAACATTTAGGTGTAATTTCAAACAGCAATCCATGTGATCTCTTCACTTTCCAGGCACAGGGCTGGAGACACAGCCTGAATGCCCATGAAGTCTAGTCACCTCTGGCCAGTAATTAATTCACTTCTCTTTTATGTTTGGTGATTTGATCATGTTCCTCCTCGAGACAATTTTGCATTTCCTTTCTGTACAGATGGACTATCTAGTGATTCTAGCCTACATTCCTCTTGATGACACGATACTGACTTTCACCATTTCCCCATTACATAGGATTTGTGTCACTTCAGCATTTGTGTTATCTTTTGTTTCTTTTTATTAGGGATTATGCATGAATGCAGGATGAAGTCTCAGTACCAAGATTCTGGGCTTGTCTGGACATTTCCAATGCTTAGAGTTGGATGCTATAATATACCTAAAGATGCTTTTAAAAAACCAACAGTAAAAGGTGAGATTATTGCATGGGATTGCCAAGGAAAAATCTCTCTCACTTTGGGGCACAGGTCCAACATAAACATTTGTCAATACACTTCTGGTGGTTGGATTTGAGGTGTCTCATTACATACGTAGAAGTTGCTGGCCACGGTGCCAATGATGCCGTCACAATTCTCCATTCAGGCTGGTTTCTGCCTGTCATATGTCATCCCATAGGCTACAGGGGCCAGGCCTATTTAGCAGAAAGAGTTTTCCTTACCAGCAACACTGCTGACAGTTGAGCTCAGAGGTAGCAAGTGCCTCACTCAAAGGCTGTCACTGCTCCCACCAGAGCCCTTGTCAAACATCATAGGAGCCCAAATATGGGCTTTCAGACTTCAATTATAGGATGCCCCACTGACTATAGATGGGCTTATAAATTGAAACCCAGTGAAAACCCTGGTGAAGATCATGGGGGCTTAGGAAAAGGCTTCCAACATCTGGCACAAGACAGGGTCTGATGACCTTGGACATTTCTTTGAATTCTAAGTACTGTGATTCCATACTAGGTGGGGAGCAACATCACTGTTAGTCCTCCTTTATATGAAAAGGGAACAAATATGTTTATGTGTAATACACAGCATGCTTTGCCTTATTAGTGTGATATTTTTTACAGTTTGTCTCAGTGAAGCTACATAGGGCCCAGGGTGACGTTGCCCAGGTAGGCTTGTAAGTGCTCATTCTAGAAACCCATCTGCTACTGACTGCAGCTGTCACTCAGAGTGAACTCACTGGCTGATCAAAGCCCTCCTCTTTCTGAGCATAAAATGAAATCTGAAAAGCAAGGCCATGTTGCTGACACCTCTTGGGCAAAGCCTTTTATAGGGGGAAATGTTAATGTTTGTAGGTCCCATTTTTATATCCTGCTCTAGTCCTGGCAACCATGCTGGCTGCTGTCAGTAGCTGAGAGGCACCAGGAGTGTGGAAAATCAAAGCTCTCTCTTGCCACCGGAGAGTTAAATCCCAAAGGGCCTGTACTGAATGATTACTTGGAATGCTGCAAGGGTTTTTTTTAAAATTCTCTTTCAGGTCAGCTTTGCTGATATCCAGGGGCTAAGTATAACTGTAAGCATGATAATTTCAATAAATATGTTTCCTTCAATTACCCAGCTGGACAGTTTAGTTCACCAGACCCTGCAATCATACAAAAGCTGTCGGGGAATCGTTGAGATTTGGATAACTTCTAATCTCCTCTTTGCTTAACCTGCAGGGACCATGGGCAGCCTCAGAGACCAGGAGGTGGAGGGAGGGAGGTGGGGAGAGCTTGTTCTCATCCAATTGAGATGTAGGTCCTTGGCTCAGCGTCAGGGACTGATGCTGTATTCAAACCATGAGGCTGAAAAATATTGTGGAAGGTGAAGGTACATTGGTGGGGGGCTGGTAAGGAATGAGGGGTTGGGTGGAGAATGTGGAGCAGCCACAGGGAAGACAGACAGAGCAGCTGCCTAGCTTGGGTGCTAGAAAGCAAACGTCCCCCAGTGGAGACTCAGCTTTTGTTCTCTGATATTATACTCCACACCCATTCTGCAAATTTCAGAGGGACCGTTGCTAGTTCACAGAGATCACCATTTTGATGTACTATTTGTAAATGAAATTTGGTAGGCCACTGGCCACGACAACATTACCTGTGATGTCTGTTTGGCTAATCTCATTAAATAGGCAGTAGATTTATACTTAAGTTACTCGATAGGGAGGCTGATGAGTAGGGAGATGGCTTTTTGGTTATCGTGGAAAAATTGCAAAGGACAGTGAAGAATCAGATAGAATTAGAATTATTGTTTGGGGTTGAGTGAGCCTCTGTGACCTGGGATGCCCTCCATGGGTGCACGTGTCCTGGGCCATCAGGATTCTAGACTTGTGGATATAATGGCAGCATTTCATCCTCCTCTTTCACAAATGTTTTCTGGATGCCTGACATCTGTTTCTGCTCTGAAGAGTCCTCTGATTTCCCTTGAGGCATTGTTTCCTCCCTGTCTGATACAGTCTTATGGAAATGTCATCAGGGTCCAGCCATCCCATGACCCAATCTTGGCCAGCTATAAGATTCCTACACCTGACATGGCTCCTGGCATGTCCGGTGTTCCAGGACGCCCCAGTGGCTAGGTCTTAGCTAGAATATGGGACAAGTGTGGGACCCAGGTGCCTTTGTCTAGATCTGCTTTGGTTCCTAGCCTGGCTCAGCAATCTCTCTTCAATGCTATACAACCCTAATATCCCTTATGCTTAACTTAGTCAGAATTGAATTTCTTTTTGGCAGGGGCTTATTATTATTATTTTTTTAATTGAAGTTTTTATTAATTCCAGGGCAGGGACTTTAGAGATCACAGAATCCTCCATGTGATTGCTTTTGTTTTTATTTTTAACAGAAGAAGAAATTGAAGAGATCTATGGACTGGCCAGGCACGGTGGCTCATGCCTGTAGTCCCAACGTTTTGGGAGGCCAAGGTGGGCAGATTGCTTGAGCCCAGGAGTTTGAGAGCAGCTTGGGCAACATGGTGAAACTCTGTCTCTACAAAAAAAAAAAAAAAATAGCTTGGTGTGGTGCACACCTGTGGTTTCTGCTACTTAGGAGGCAGAGACAGGAGGATGACTTGAGCCTGGGAGGTAAAGGTTGCAGTGAGCTGTGACTGTACTACTGTACTCTGGCCTGGGCAACAGAGCAAGACCCTGTCAGAAAGAAAGAGAGAGAGAGAGAGGAAGGAAGGAAGGAAAGAGGGAGGGAGAGAGGGAGGGACGGAAGGAAGAAGGAAGGAAGGAAGGAAGGAAGGAAAGAAGGGAAGGAAGGAAGGGAGGAAATAGTGAAAAAGATACATTGGTCAACCTGCCCAAGTTTCCATGACCTGACCTGAACTCAGGACTTCAACTGAGTCCACTGCTCTTCCTGCAAGCCACACCTTCCTCAGCTTGAACATCCTGGCAACTGCCTGGCCAGTCGGATTTGTGACAGGAGCAATGAGAGGGTCCCTGTGGGTTAGCAGTCATCAAGTCTCTCCTCCTGCAATGTGGGTTGGCTGGCATGTGTGTGCACAGAGGATGGAGGGAGTTGGCAGAGTTTTGAGGAGAGCAGGGAACACTCAGGAAAGCACCTTCATTTGCCCTTTTGCTTGGTCAGAAGGCCCATGTCTATAATAGAAGTTGCCCATAATAAGGGTACATTAATATAAATGGGAAATAAATAAGAAATAACCACAACATTCACATTTCAGAATCACCTTGGAAGAAAGTCCTAAGGATCCCCAGGGAGCTGTGGAGGGAGATAGAGCTGGAGTCAGCCCCAGAGATGTTCTTACTCCCTCTGCCTTATAATCTCAGTTCAACAAGTCCCCCACCCCCACCCCACCCCAAAACTCTGCAGCTGCTCTCTCTGACACTCATTTCAGGCTCCTGGTGGGAACCTGCCCTCTGACACTCACCAGGGCCTTTCCTCCTGGGAATGGCCACACTAACGAGGGTGACATTTTCACTTCCTTCTGTTGTCTTTGTCTTCCTGTAACATCTTGGGACTGATCTCCCGGGACACCTAATTAAAAGGCTGGCAGTGCTTTTACCATTAGTCATACTTGGAGCTGGGAATTGTATCTCTGTGAAATAACAAGTAGCATCTTTGGCTCTGTCCTAGAGGCCTATGTTCTATATAGTAATGTAGCCCATATCCATCAGACGGCAGGCACTGAGTGCTAGAGAGGCACATCATGTCTGTGATCTGAGGATATCCTGCTTTATGACATAAGACGATTTTAATGATAACCCTGACTGCATTCATTTGTTCAATGATTAATTCACTAACGTGAACTGCCTTCTGCATGCTAGGTACTATGTTAGATGAAGATACATGGATGGGCAAATCTACAAGCAGGCTCCTGCTCACAAGGGGTCCAGCATGTTTGTGACTTGCATAGCATCTATGTCTCCTTACCTGATAATCCAGAGAGGGAACATGACCCTTGCCAGTCCCAGAAAGAGTCAGTTCTGGAACGTTTGCCAGAGCTCTTGGGACTGAGGAGTTTTTTTTCTTCTACCAGTGTTTCTAAGAGGCAGGAGGAAAGCCTAGAGATTCTGGGGTCATCCTCGTTACTGTTCAAGACGACACTGCTTGACAATGAAGCCACAACAGAGGAGAGCAGATTTCTTAATGCATCATATGAGAACCTATATTCAATGATGCCAAATCTACCTATGAATGTTTCAATTACCAATACATCATCTTTTCTTTTTCTTAGACCAATTAGATGTGGGTTTTTGTCTTTTGAAACAAAAACAGTTCTTACTAGACTAAAACGGGAGCAAGATGAATCCATCGCTTATTATAACACATCATCATGATAGACATGTGTAGAAATGCCTTGGAATCTGTAGCTGGGAAAGAGGGGAACTCACCCAACCTGAGAGATTTGGAGAAGGAATCCCAAGATGAGAAACTACTTGGGCTAGTCATGAAGGATGAGTGGGAATTGTCCAGGTATATTCCAGGAAGAAGGAATAACCTAGATAAAACAAACTAAAATTTATTTAGCACACTTTTTTTCTTTCTTTTGAGATGGGGTCTGGCTGTGTTACCCAGGCTGGAGTGCAGTGGCATGATCTTGGCTCATTACAAGCTCTGTCTCCTGGGTTCAAGCGATTCGCCTGCCTCAGCCTCCCAACACCACCACAGGTGTGGTGGGACAACAGGTACACACCACCACACACAGCTAATTTATTTTATATTTTTTAGTAGAGATGGGGTTTCACCATGTTGGCCATGCTGGTCGAAACTCCTGACCTCAAATGATCTGCCCAAGTGCTGGGATTACAGGCATGACCCACAGTGCCGGGCTTAACACACTATTTTTAAGGAAAAAGGCATTACATTTCAGAAAGATTTGGATCTCAGATGATTTTCTTAAAAACAGTTTGATGTTTAAAAGGTGAAACTTCTATTTTATGAGAAGTTAATGAATGTGGGACAGCTTATTCCTTTATGATTCTATGTAACTGCTGCTGTATTGGTGAACTAATGATTTCCATATACATCCTTCTCATTCTTTAAGGATTCCAGAAAGGAAACACACCCTCAGAAGACAGTGGGATCTATGGCCATGATCCATGAGCTTGGATGTTCACCAGAATCACCTAGGGCAGTGGAAATACAGACACACAGAACCCCACCTCTGACTGAGGGGCCTAGTGTTTTATTCAAATTTCTCAGATGATTTTGTTGTGTAGCCAGCTTTAGCATATACCAAATCTAAAGAGAGGAGAAAAATAACATAATGATAGAAAGCACCAATATTTGGAAGTTAAGCATATCCGGGACTCTATTCCACCATTTATTAGCCACACTACATTTCATCACCTTACTTCTAAAAGAGAAATAGTCACATTTGCATATTAATGACATTCACAAATAATTGTGTAGTGCTTCTTAGGTACTGGATGCTGTCTAATTTCCAACTATTTGAAAATTTCCCAACTATTTGTATTAATGATTGATTTATTATTTAAGGTTGGTTATCGATATCTTGTTTAATTCTATTGTCCTCTGAGAACATACTTTGTATAATTTCTGTTCTTTTAAAATCATAAAGGTATGTTTTATGGCCCAGAATGTGGATTATTGGTGAATGATAGATCACAGCTTGAGAAGAAGGTATACTGTGCTATCATTGGATGGAGTATTCTATAAATATCAATTAGATCAAGTGAATTGATAGTGCTACTCAAGTCACCTATATTCTTTCTGATTTCTATCTGCTAGATCTCTGATTTCAATAAGCATTCTAAATATGAATGCTCTAAATGCATCAATTAAAAGACAAATATGATTAGAATGGGTTTATGAGGCCAAAACTGATACAATGTAAATGAAAGAGAAATGTTGAGATCTTCAACTACAATAGCATATTTGTGTATCTGTTCTTTTAGCTCTATCAGTTTTGGCCTAAAAAATTTGGAGGCAAAAATTTTGATGCTCCATTTTTAGGTCAATATACATTTAGGATTGTTAAATCTTTTAAATGAATCTGTCCCTTTATCATCATGTAATGCTCCTTTTTATCACTCATAATCTTCCTTGAGCTGAAGTCTTGTCTGTCTGAAATTAACATAAATGTGCCAGCTTTCTTTTGATTAGTATTAGCATAGTATATCTTTCTCCATTCATTTACTTTTAACCTATCTGTGTCTTTATATTTGAAGTGTTTGTCTTATGTTTTCATCTACTCTAATCATGAGTATTTAGAACATTCACATTTAAAACGTTTATTGACATAGCAGAATTAATATCTACTAATCTAAATTCACCTTCAAATAACACTATGCCACTCAACATGTGGTTTGGCTACCTTATAACAGTATTCCCAATTCCTTCTGTCCTTCCCTATTGAGTTCACTTCTCCATATCTATAGTTACCCAATACATTTACTATCATTACTTTAAAAAGCCTTTAGATTAATTAAAAATAAGAAAAATGTAATATTTTATTTTACCTTCACTTATTTCTTCTCCAATGCTTTCTTTTTCAATGTAGATCTACACGCTTTCAACATTTTCTTTTTGACTTTGGTTTTCTGAAGTTTGACCATACTATGCCTAAGTGTAGATTTTTTATTTATCTTGCCTGGTGTCCTCTGAGCTTCTTGGATGTTTTGTTTGGTGCATGTCACTAAGTTTGAAAAATTGTCAGGCACTATTACTTCAAATATTTTTTCTGCTCTGATTTGTTTGTTTGTTTAGGCGGAGTCTTGCTCCATCACCCAGGCTGAAGTGCAATGGTGCAATCTCAGCTCACTGCAAACTAGCCCTCCCGAGTTCAAGTGATTCTCCTGCCTCAGCCTCCTGAGTAGCTGGGATTACAGGGGTGCACCTCCACGCCCAGCTAATTTTCTATTTTTAGTAGACATGGATTTCTCTATGTTGGTCAGGCTGGTCTTGAACTCTCAACCTCAGGTGATCTGCCTGCCTTGGTCTCCTAAAGTGCTGGGATTACAGATGTGAGCCACCATGTCCTGCCTGAGACTTCTGCATGTTTCATAATCACTCTCTGTAATAGCAGGTCCTGGTAACCATCTTACACTCATTAGCAGAGGCTGCAGAGGCTTATGCAAATCTAGTTCACAGGACATCAACTAATTCCTGAGACACATCCACATCCAGTACTCTCTAATGATGGCAGATGGTATTCTGCTGATAAAAGTGCAAGACTTCAAGAAAGAAGCTGTCAAATCTTACATAATCCATCTAGGAATGTGTAGAGTAAATAAATAAATAACAATAACACCAATAGGAGCCAAACTTAAGTAGATATACATTGATTTTACATAAATTTGCCAGTAGTAGAATAGGGAGATTAGAAGGAATAATATCACTTAGAAGCCAGCAACAATGTATCTCCATATCTGGGGCTGTGCAGGGAATGGCAATAGCTGGTTCCTGTTCCCCGATGGCTCTGAGGTGGCTCTGTAAGAGGCTGAAGCAAACACCAGCTGCTCAGACTTCGTTCTTCCCTCCTGTCTTTATCCTTGTGTTTTGCTCAAATACTGTAATGGACATAATGGCACCATGGCCCTGTCTGTGAGAAAACCTCTGATGGAAGTTAGGCTTACTGTTTTTTTTTTTTTTTACTTGAGAGGGAGTCTGGCTCTGTTGCCCAGCCTGGAGTGCAGTGGCATGATCTCAGGTCACTGCAACCTCCGCCTCCCAGGTTAAAGTGATTCTCCAGCCTCAGCCTCCTGAGTAGCTGGGATTACAGGCATGTGCCAACACGCCCAGCTAATTTTTTTTTTTTTTTTTTGTATTTTTAATAGAGACGGGATTTCTCCATGTTGGTCAGGCTGGTCTCCAACTACTGACCTCAGGTAATCTGCCCGCCTCAGCTTCCCAAATTGCTGGGATTACAGTGAGCCACTGCGCCCCACCTGTTTTAATATTTCAGTTGCAAGTATGTTTCTTCTCAACGCTATCTTTTTGAGGACCATTTGCTCCTTCCTGCAAATCTTCACATATAAAAAAGAAACTTTTTTATGTAGTTCAGTTTGCTACCCAGAGAAATCTAGAAACCTGTGGGTTATTTGTGGCCCTGTTTTTGGCAGTTAAAAGACAGAGAGAGAGAGTAATGGAGAAGAGGATAGAGGAGGAGGAGAAAAAGAGAAAGACTAACTCTTACACATAGAATTTAATGTCTTACGCTTTCCAGTTTACATTAATCTGATGCTTGAGAGAGAGTGCCTGTTCACTCTGTGACAGCAAGGTTTTCTGGTATCCCCCAGATTCTCTGGGACTGAAGGCAGGAGAGAGGAGAGGGGAAAGGTGACATGGTTTGAACCCTTCCTCTACCCATTTAGTGGTCTGATCTTGGGAAAGTAACTAAACTTCTCTGAGACTCAGTGTTCTCATTGGTAAAATAATTCAACTTATTTTTATAAGCATCAACTAAAATTATGTAAAACACATGATCCTAGGGTGGGCACATGTTAAGACCTATTATTATTATTTATTGTTATTAGTCGATATTATCATTCCAGGCCCAGTATTATCATTCCAGTCTTGCACAGTAGTTCCTGGTGAATGGGTTTCCGCAAAAGTCATCTATTTCACACAAGTATGAGCCCACAGAGACCTCTTTTATCCCCTTGATTTACTAACTTGTTTATCTTTTTTCTGCTTTAATTAAATTAATTAATTAATTAATTTAAGACAGAGTTTCACTCTTGTCACCCAGGCTGGAGTGCAGTGGCACAATCTGGGCTCACTGCAGCCTCTGCCTCCCAGACTCAAGCGATTCTCCTGCCTCAGCCTCCCAAGCAGTTGGGATTACAGGTACACACCACCACACCCGGCTAATTTGTGTATTTTTTTAATGTATATTTTATTGCATTTTAGGTTCTGGAGTACATGTGCAGAACATGCAGGACTGTTGCATAGGTACGTACATGGCAATGTGGTTTGCTGCCTCCACCCTCCCCCCATCATCTATATCTGGCCTTTCTCCCCATGTTATCCCTCCCCAACTTCCCTACCCCCTGCTGTCCCTCCCCTATTTTCCTGCCACCAGACCCCAGTGTGTGATGTTCCCCTCCCTGTGTCCATGTGTTCTCATTGTTCAACAACCGCCTATGAGTGAGAACATGCAGTGTTTGATTTTCTGTTCTTGTGTCAGTTTTCTGAGAATGATGGTTTCCAGATTCATCCAGGTCCCCACAAAGGACACACACTCATCATTTTTTATGGATGCATAGTATTCCATGGTATATCTGTGTCACATTTTCCCTGTCCAGTCTATCATCAGTGGGCATTTGGGTTTGTTCTAGGTCTTTGCTATTGTAAACAGTGTTGCAATGAACATACATGTGCATGTGTCTTTATAATAGAACGATTTATAATCCTTTGGATATATACTCAGTAATGGGATTGCTGGGTCAAATGAAATTTCTGGAAATCATTGTTCTCAGCAAACTGACACAAGAACAGAAAATCAAATGTCACATGTTCTCACTCATAGGTGGGGTTGAACAATGAGAACACATGGACATAGGGAGGGGAGCATCACACACTGGGGACTGTAGGGGGGAGCTAGTGGGGGGACAGTGTAGGGTAGGGAGTTGGGGAGGGATAACATGGGGAGAAATGCCAGATATAGGTGATGGGGATGGAGGCAACAAACCACATTGCCATGTATGTACCTATGCAACA